>JAPYZL010121803.1:0-28269 GCA_030522825.1 Platygaster orseoliae
GTATTATCTTATATAATTTATCTATATATAATTCAATTTGGTCTTCTATCTACACCATCGAATTCAACAAATTTTTATAGAACTACAAGAAACCTGAAATGAGACACTGTGTAAAACCCTACGAAATCTTATGAACACTTTAAAAAATACCGAAACATAATAAATCTGTAAGATATTCAAAATATTCACGTAAATCTAATTTTCCCAGACATCTTTGGAAAATACTAGGAATTTGTTGAAGAATTCTAGAGCACTGAATTTTAAAAATCTATATAGCAAACCAAAAAAACTCAAAACTCAAAATCGTTGTGAATTTCAATACTTAAGCATCGAATTTGAGAAAGCTGTAGAGTGAAATATATAATTCCAAGAAATCTATAAAAATATCAAAAAATATACGACAAAATTGTATATATGAGTAGCATAAAACATGAAAATTTTAAAAGTTTCTGAAATACCTGAAAAGTATATTTCTTTTGGGATTTTATGATTTTATAGTTCAAAGTCAATCATTTTTCTTATACGTATAAGAAAACTGATTATAATATACGTATTTAATATAATGAAACTCGATTTTTGTGATTTTCTAAGTCACTGAGGTGAAAATTTCGTACAATTTGAAGGGTTTTCCGATATTTTGAATTTCCATATATCTTTCTGAAATTCGACGCTCTAACAATCAAAGTTTTCTAAAAAATTTTTATCATTTTATAATTTTTTAAAGAAGGTTAAACGAATGTGATTTTTTTTTAACTTTTATTTAATTTCTCCAGCCCACCTTACTCCCTAAAAATTGTTAATTACCCTGTTTAATGAAAGATTGATGTCTGATTTTTTTCATTTCCTTTTTTCTATAAATCATAGAATTCCTTTTCAAGAAATTTCGCTTGCCAAAGAACAGTACCGTCAATTCGTATTTGAATTTAAAATACTCAAAATGGCGGTTCCCGCGACCGTTGGAACGTTTATTGGCTGCATGTTGGCAACCATGTGAACCAGAGTGGGAAATATTTTTCTCCGTTTTTCTTCCGTCATTATTTTGCATCTTTTTTAATTCTTTCGTTTTTATTGCTGTTTCCGTTCCAACTTATTTCGCGCGCTGTCAAATTCCGTTTAATTCTCGCGTTTAAAAGTATCAGTCAAACGTCGAATTCATATTTGAATTAAAATACTGGAAATGGCGGTTCCCGCGACCGTGGGAACCGTTTATTGGCTGCATGTGGCAACTTTGGCAACCATGTGAACCAAAGTGGGAGTGAATGTCAGTGTATATATATATTTTTCTCCGTTTTTTTTCCGTCATTATTTTGCATCTTTTTCAATTCTATCGTTTTTATTGCTGTTTTTGTTCTGACTTATTTCGCGCGTTGCCAAATTCCGTTTAATTCTCGCGTTTAAAAGTGTCAGTTGAACATAAAAAAAGGACTCGAAGTGTCAACGGTGTCAGATTTATTCATTGCAGGTGTCTGCGTGACGTGACAATCATGCTGCATTCGCGAAAATGTCGTGGTTGTTTGGATAAATAGTGGACGATTTTCGTGGACTTTTCCAGTAGAATTTTCGAAAACTGTCGATTTCGAAAAGTTTGGCCATGTCCAAAAACAAGTTCCATCACGTCGACAACGGAATTGTGGCGGTGAAAAGCAAAGTGAGCGCGAAACTTTCTACTGTCATTATCGCTCCATCCTGTTTTAATGTGTGCTTATCGCGCTTTCGTACTTTGGCTGTATGCGCGAAAATGCGTTAATTGTCTCGGCCTACTTTTCAAATAGTGCGAATGTTTTTTTAATTCGAGTTTTGAAGTTTGTTTGGGGTTTGTTTGGAGGGTCCTTTTTTATGACAATTTGACAATTTCGGAAAAGCGTTGTTTATGGTTCGTTTTTTGGAATTTGGTGTGGGGTTTTTTTTTCTTTATTTTGGGTCGTTGTAGGGGTGTTTAAAAAAATTTTTTTTTTTGGTGTGTTTTAGATATTTTTTTCTTTGGGAAAACTTGGTTTGATGAAAAGTCTGTTTTAGTTGGGATTTGAATTTTTGTTTGGAATTTAGATAGTTTTTGTTAAGTTTGAGTGGAAATTCTAAAAAAATAGAAAGTGAATGTTTCACCTTTAACGATTGAAAAAAAATTTTTATTTCATTTATTTATTGTTCGTTAATGTTTATTGTCAGAATTTTTCTAGATATTTAGTTGCACAAAGTCATAAAAATTTTTGCAATTTTATAATTTAAAAATCAATTAGATTTTTTGTAGTAAAAAAAACAATTTCAGAAAAGCGTTATTTACAATTTTTTTTTTATTTTGGGTCGATATAGAGGTATTTTCTTCGATTTTTCCATTGGAAAAATGTAGTTCGATGGAAAAGTCTATTTTAGTAAAATTAAAATTTTTTTTTAGAATTTAGTTATTTTTTTAAGTTTTAGGGAAATTTTTTGAAAAAAAAAGTATATTCAACATTTAAATACCTTCGGTAAATTAAAAAATTTTTTTGTATAAGAAGTTTTTTTTATTTATTGTTGATGAATGTTTTCTATCTGATCTTTAATAAATATTTAGTTGTAGAGAATAATAAAATTTTATGTAATTAAAATCAATTGGATTTTAGTGATAAAAAACAATTTCAGTAAAGCGTTGTTTATAATTCGTTTTTTGGAATTTGGAGTTTTTTTTAGATTTTGGGTTGTTATTAGTGTATTTTCTTCGATTATTTTTGGGTGTGTTATAGATATTTTTTTTCTTTGGGAAAACTTAGTTTTGATGAAAATTCTGTTTTAGTTGGAATTTGAAATTTTGTTTGGAATTTAGAAAGTTGTTAAGTTTGAGGAGAAATTTAGAAAAAAAAGTGAATATATGGCATTTAAAGACTTGAAGTAAATCGAAAAATTTTTTTTATAAATTTATTTATTTATTTATTTATTGTTGGTGAATGTTAATTGAGAGATTTTTTATAGATATTTGGTTATAGAAACTCATAAAATTTTTTGTCAGGTTTTTTCTTGGTTTTTGGTTATTATAGAGGTATTTTCTTTGATTTTTTCTTTCGAAAAATTTATTTTGGTTGAAAAGTCTATTTCGGTTGAAATTCCAATTTTCGTTTAGATTTTTGTAATTTTTTGTTGAATTTAAGAGAAAATTTTTGAAAAAAAAAGTAAATATTCAACATTTGAGGACCTTCGGTAAATAAAAAATTTTTATGCTTAGAAAGTTTATTTATTTATTGTTTATGAATGTTTTCCATCTGATTTTTAATAAATATTTACTTGTACAAACTCATGAAATTTTTCGTAACTTTATAGTATAAAAATCAATTTGATTTTTTTTAGTAAAAAAACAATTTCATAGAAGCGTTGTTCATAATTAATTTTTTTAAATTTTGTTTGTCAGATTTTTGTTGGTTTTGGGTTTTTATAGACGTATTTTCTTTAATTTTCTTGTTCAAAAAATTTAGTTTGATTGAAAAGTCGATTTCAGTTAAAATTTGAATTTTTCCCAAGAATTTATTAATTTTTTGTTGAATTTGAGAGAACGTTTTGGAATAAAAGTGAATATTTGACATTTAAACACCTTTGGTAAATTAAAAAATTTTTTTGTATAGGAAATTTATTAATTTATTGTTAATTAATGTTTTCTATCTGGTTTTTGATAAATATTCAGTTGTAGAAAGTAATAAAATTTTATGTAATTTTATAGTATAAAAATCAGTCGGATTTTTGTAGTAAAAAACAATTTCAGTGAAGAGTTGTTTATGGTTCATTTTTTGGAATTTGGTTTAAAGTTTTTTTTGATTTTGGGTCGTTATAGGGGTGTTTTTTTTTTTTTTTTTTGTTGTGTTTGAGATATTTTTTTCCTTTCGGAAAACTTGGTTTAATGAAAAGTCTGTTTTAGTTGGAATTTGAATTTTTGTTTGGAATTCAGAAAGTTTTTTTTGAGTTTGAGGAGAAATTTCGAAAAAAAGTGAATATATGGCATTTAAGGACTTAAGTAAATTGAAAAAATTTTTTAATAAATTTAGTAATTTATTTATTGTTAGTGAATGTTTATTGTCAGATTTTTTATAGATGTTGGTTGTAGAAACTCATGAAAATTTATGTAATTTTGTAGTATAAAAATTAACTGAATTTTGTGTAGAAAAAAAAATTTTAGAGAAGCATTGTTTATAATTCATTTTCTTGGAATTTTTTTCTAGTTGGTTTTTTTTAGGTTTTGGGTCATTATAGAGGTATTTTCTTTGATTTTTCTGTTTGAAAAATTTAGTTTGACAGAAAAGTCTATTTTGGTTGAAATTTATATATATATATATTTTTTTTTTTGAGTGTAGTAATTTTTGGTTGAGTTTAAGGTAAAACTTTGGAAAAAAAGTGAATATTTGATATTTAGACCTTTCGTAAATTGGAAAATGTTTTTGTTTAGGAAGTTTATTTATATACTGTTGATAAATGTTTTCTATCTGATTTTTAATAAATATTTAGTTATGGAAATTTATAAAAAATTTTTGTAATTTTATATTTCAAAAGTCAATTGAATTTTCTGTAGTAAAAAACAATTTCAGAGAAGCGTTGTTCATAATTTTTTTTTTTAATTTTGTTTGTCAGGTTTTTTTTGTTTTTTTGTCGTAATTGAGGTATTTTCTTCGATTTTTTTGTTCGGAAAATTCAGTGTGGTTGAAATGTTTATTTTGGTTGAAATTTGAATTTTTGCTTGCAATTTAGTAATTTTTTGTTGAGTTTGACAAAAAATTTTGGAAAAAAAATTTATATTTGATATTTTGGTCCCAAAGTAAATTAAAAAAAAACTCTTCTTTAAAAAGTTCATCTGTTTATTGTTGATAAATGTTTTTTTCTGATTTTTAATAAATATTTAGTTGTGGAAACTTATAAAATTTTTTGTATTTTTATAGTATAAAAATCATTTGGATATTTTGTAGTAAAAAAACAGTTTTTGGGAAGCGTTGTTAATAATTATTTTTTTCTCATTTTGTTTGTCAGATTTTTTTCAGTTTTGGGTCGTTATAGAGGTATTTTCTTTGATTTTTTGGTACGAAAAATTAAGTTTGGTAAAAAAGTCTATTTTGGTTGAAATTTAAATTTTTGTTTGGAGTTTAGTAACTTTTGGTCGAGTTTGAGGATAAATTCTGGAAAAAAAGAGTAAATATTCGATATTTTGACCTTTGGTTAATTGAAAATTTTTTGTTTAGGAAGTTAATTTATTTATTGTTGATGAATGTTTTTTATCTGATTTTAGATAAATGCTTAGTTGTAGAAACTCATCAAATTTTTTGAAATTTTATAGTAAACAAAAAAAATCAGTTGGATTTTTTGTATTGAAAAACAATTACAGAAAAGCGTTGTTTATAATTTACTTTTTGGGAATTTTGTTTGATGGTTTTTTTTTGGATTTTGGGTCTTCCTTTGATTGTAATTTCTTTGATTTTTTCAGGTTGTGTTTGATATATTTTTTTCTTTTGGAAAAATTTGATTCAATATAGAATCTGTTTCAGTTGAAATTTACATTTTTGTTTGGAAATTAGAAAGTTTTTGTTCAGTTCGAGTGAAAATTCTGAAAAAATAGAAAATAAGTATTTCACATTTGAAGACTTAGAGTAAATTGAAAATTTTTTTTATTAAATTTATTCATTTATTGTTGGTGAAAGTTTATTGTCAGATTTTTGATAAATATTTGGTTGCACAAAATCATAAATTTTTTGTAATTTATAGTTTAAAAATCAATTGGATTTTTTGTAGTAAAAAAACAATTCTAGAAAAAACGTTGTTCATAATTCATTTTTTTAAATTTTGTTTGATAGATTTTTTTCTTTTTTTGGGTAGTTATAGAGGTATTTTCTTTGATTTTTTCGTTTAAAAAATTGAGTTTAATTGAAAAGTCTATTTTAGTTGAAATTTGAATTTTAGTTTGAAATTTAGTGATTTTTTGTGGAGTTTGAAGGAGAATTTCGGAAAAAAAATGAATATTTGATATTTTTACCATCAGTAAATTAAAGAAAATTTTGTTTGTAAAGTTTATTTATTTATTGTTAATGAATGTTTTCGACCTGATCTTTGACAAATATTTAATTGTAGAAACTCATGAAATTTTTTGTAATTTTATAGTATAAAAATCATTTGGATATTTTGTAGTAAAAAAACAGTTTTTGGGAAGCGTTGTTAATAATTATTTTTTTCTCATTTTGTTTGTCAGGTTTTTTTCGGTTTTTAGTCATTATAAAGGTATTTTCTTTGATTTTTCGGTACGAAAAATATAGTTTGGTAAAAACGTATATTTTGGTTGAAATTTGAATTTTTGTTCAAAGTTTAGTAATTTTTTGTTGAGTTTGACAAAAATTTTGGAAAAAAATTAATATTTTATATTTGGACTTTAAAAAAAAAAATTTATTTAGAAAGTTGATGTATTTATTGTAGATAAATGTTTTTTATCTGATTTTCAATAAATATTTAGTTGTAAAAACTTATAAAATTTGTTTTAATTTAATAGTATATGAATCAATTTTTTTGTATTAAAAAAACAATTTCAGTGAAGTATTGTTCATAATTAATTTTTTCGAATTTTGTTTGTCAGGTTTTTTTTTTGGTTTTGGGTCGTTATAAAGGTATTTTTTTTTCATTTTGTTGTTGTTGTTGTTGTGTTTAAAATATTTTTTTAAGAAAACTTGGTTTGATGAAAAGTCTGTTTTAGTTCAAATTTAAATTTTTGTTTGGAATTTAGAAAGTTTTTGTTAAGTTTGAGTAAAAATTCTGAAAAGATAGAAAGTGAATATTTCACATTGAGGGACTTGAAGTAAGTTGAAAAAATTTTTTATTCGATATTTTAATTTATTGTTAACTTAGATTTGTGACGATTTGTGACATAGGAGAAGGAGGTAAAAATGGCTAAAAATTGTGTGACGTATCATGTGCTCCGCCCCTAAACAGACTTTTAAATCTAATAAAATTTTCCGAGTAAAAAAAAATTTCCCAAATACAATAAAAAAAAAAATCAATGAAAATACCCCCACAACAATCAAAAATCAAAAAAAAAAAATCTCCAAAGAAATTCCAAAAAATAAAAAAAAAGCTTCTTCAAAATTGTTTTTTTACTACAAAAAATCAAACTAATTTTTATATTAAAAAATTCTGAAAAAATTTCATGAGTTCTTACAACTGAATTGATATTAAAAGTCAGACAACAAAAACTTTTCAGCAATAAATTAATCAATTCCTCAAACAAAAAAATTTTTCAATATACTAAAGGTCTTCAAATTTCAAATATCCTTTTTTTATCTTTCCTGAGTTTTAACTCAAACTGAACAAAAACTTTCTAAATTCCAAACAAAAATTTAAATTTCAAGTAAAACAGACTTTTCAATCAATCAAATCTTCCAAACAGAAAAAAATTCCCCTCCCAACGAAAAAATCAAAGAAAATATTCCTAGGACCCAAAATCCGAAAAATTAATTATAGAGAAAGCTTCTTCGCAATTGTTTTTCTGCTATAAAATTCTCGACTGATTTTTATACCACAAAATTCTTAAAAAATTGCAAGAATTTTTTCAAAAATTGTTGCATTTTCAGTTTGACGCAGATTTCATTAGATTTTCCATAAACAACAACAATGAAACAAATAAGTAAAAAATTGCATGAAATTCTTGATGGATTGATGCATTTCCAGTTTGACGCAGATTTCATTAGATTTTTCATAAACAACAACAATGAAACAATCAAATAAAACATTGGATTAAGTTTTTAAAAAATTAGTGCATTTTCAATTTGACGCAGGCATCATTTGTTTTTCATGTACTTCAAGTTCCAAACGTTTAAGAAGTAAACGAAATTTAAAAAAAAAAACATAAATTTTCCACTTCTTTTCCAGGTTAAAGTTTAAAATAGCTATTAACATAAGATAATACTTATAAAATATCAATAAATAATAGTTACTTTCACTGCAACACGATTTTTTTGTTTTCATTTATTTTTGAGCGTTTGAAACTTCAGGAACATAGATTTTCAATAAGCAACAACAATGTAACAATTAAATAAAAAATTACATATAATTATTAAAAAATTTATACACTTCAAGTTTGACACAGACATCATTAGATTTTCCATTAACAACAACAATGAAACAATTAAATAAAAAATTGCATGAAACTCTTCAAAAATTAATGCATTTCCAGTTTGATGCAGACATCATTAGATTTTCCATAAACAACAACAATGAAAAAATTAAATAAGAAATTGCATTAAATTCTTAAAAAATTGATGCATTTTCAGTTTGACGCGGACATCATTAGATTTTTTATAAACAACAACAATGAAACAATTAAATAAAAAATTGTGTGAAATTTTTGAAAAATCTATGCACTTTGCAGACATCATTGGATTTTTCATTAACAACAATAATGAAACAATTGACTAAAAAATTCATGCATTTTTAATTTGACGCAGACATCATTAAATTTTCAATAAAGAACAACAATAAAACTATTAAATAAAAAATTTTATGAAATTCTATAAAAATTGATGCATTTTTGGTTTGACGCATACATCATTAGATTTTCGATAAACAACAACAATAAGACAACCAAATAAAAAAT
This sequence comes from Platygaster orseoliae, assembly GCA_030522825.1. NCBI lineage: Eukaryota > Metazoa > Arthropoda > Insecta > Hymenoptera > Platygastridae > Platygaster > Platygaster orseoliae. Next base: position 8,582 of record JAPYZL010121803.1, read on the forward strand.
TGCATGAAATTCTTAAAAAATTGATGCATTTTCAGTTCGACGCAGACATCATTAGATTTTCCATAAACAACAACAATGAAACAATTTAATTAAAAATTGCATAAAATTCTTTAAAAATCGATGCATTTTCAGTTTGATGCAGAAATTAGGTTTTCCATGTACAACAACAATTATACAATTAAATAAAAAATTGCATGAAATTCTTAAAAAATTGATACATTTTCAGTTTGACGCAGACATCATTAGATTTTCCATAAATAATAAGAATGAAGCAATTAAATAAAAAATTTCATGGAATTTTTAAAAAATTTATGCATTTTCAGTTTGAGGCATACATCATTAGATTTTCTATGAACAACAACAATGAAACAAAAAAAAATTGCATGAAATTTAAAAAAATTTATGCATTTTCAGTTCGACGCAGACATCATTAGATTTTCCATAAACAAAAGCAATTAAACAATTAAATAAAAAATTTCATGAAATTTTTGAAAAGTTGATGAATATTCAGTTTGGTGCAGACATCATTAAATTTTCTATAAAGAACAACAATGAAACAATTGAATAAAAAATTTATGCATCTTTAATTTGACACAGACATCATTACATTTTTAATAAACAACAACAATGAAACAGTTAAAAAAAAATTGCATGAAATTCTTCAAAAATTGATGGTTTTTTAGTTTGACGCAGACATCATTAGATTTTCTATAAACAACAACAATGAAACAATTTTAAAAAAATTTGCATTTTATTTTTAGAAAATTGATGCATTTTTAGCTTGATGCAGACATCATTAGATTTTCCATAAACAACAACAATGAAACAATTAAATAAAAATTGCATAAAATTTTTCAATCATTCTTGCATTTTTAATTTGACGTAGATATCATTAGATTTTCGTGTAATTAAAATTCCAAAAGTTTAAGAAATATACGAAATTAAAAAGAAACATTAATTTTTCACTTCTTTTCCAGGTTGAAGTTAAAAATACCTAATAACGTTATATTATAATAACGAAATATTAATAAACAATAATTACTTAAACTGCAACACTATTTTTTATAAACAACAACAATGTAGCAATTAAATAAAAAATTGCATGAAATTCTTCCAAAATTGATGCATTTTCAGTTTCATGTAGACATCATTAGATTTTCCATAAACAATAATGAAACAACTAAATAAAAAATTGCAAAAAATCTTCGAAAATTTATGCATTTTCAGTTTGACGCAGACATCATTAGATTTTCCATAAATAACAACAAAAAAACAATTAAATAAAAAATTGCTTGAAAGTTTAAAAAAATCGATGTACTTAATAGACATCATTAGATTTTTCATTAACAACAATAATGAAACAATTAAATAAAAAATTGCATGAAATTATCAAAAAATTTATGAATTTTTAGTTTGACGAAGACATCATTACATTTTCAATAAACAACAATAATGAAACAATTAAAAAAAACTGCATGAAATTCTTAAAAATTTGATGCATTTTCAGTTTGACGCAGACATCATTAGATTTTCCATAAACAATGAAACAGTAAAATAAAAAATTACATGAAATTCTTAAAAAGTTTATGCATTTTCAGTTCGACACATACATCATTAAATTTTCTATAAACAGCAATCAAACAATTACATAAAAAATTGCAAGAAATTATTAAAAAATTGATACGTTTTCAGTTAAATATCATTAGATTTTCCATAAATAACAATGAAACAATCAATTAAAAAATCGCATGAAATTCTTCGAAAATTAATGCGTTTCCAGTTTGGCGAAGATATCATTAGATTTTCCATAAACAACAACAATGTAACAATTAAATAAAAAATTGATGCATTTTCAGTTTGACGCAGACATCATTAGATTTTCCATAAATAACAACAATGAAACCATGGACTGTGAAACCTTCCGACGACTACTCGCGGAAAGACATGACATCGGTCCCGATTTGAGTTTTTTAATTTGGTATACGGACCCAACGGATGGGGACTTGTTGCCAATCAACAATGACAACAATTTAGCTCGAGCTTTTCTCGCTGCCAAACCTTTGCTCAGAATTTTTTTGCAACGAAGCGGTAATTTTTTCATACCTTCAAAACCAACTTTATCCACATATAAACTTAATCAGTAATTTCAAAGGTTTTATTTCATTTAAAAATAAAGTAAATGAATTTTATCATTGGAATGAAATAGCCATCACTAAAAAAACTGAAAACGTGTACAAAGAGATTTATTTCCCTTCACTTGGATAATAAATTAGTATTGGCATTTTTATGCGATGACGGTTATGAAACTCACGATGATATCCGCAAAATTATGCAATTCAATTTACATTGGAAAAAAAGTTTGTCGCAAAAATGGAAGTATTTTGTAACTTATGAAAAAAAAAAATCGAATATTCATGAAAGAACGTGTGTTAAAACTATTTATCTTTTCAGTGAAAAGTATTTTTTAAAAAATACAGCAATTTTACAATAATTTTTGGATGTTGAAGGATTTTTGTGGTTACAGGTGATAGGTTAGAGGACATTAATGGAACTGGGACATTAAAACCAAAAAATATCATATCTAGTATTTTGGGCGGAACGCCGGCAAAACAGAAGCCAATAGCGATTTCTAATCCGCACGATTTCCGACAGGTAGAGATTTATTGAGTCATCTTTGGCCCCATTGTTCGCGACTGATTCATTAGTTTACGTCGATCAAGTTATCACGTTGTTTAACGTCTCGAAGGTTACAATACAAGTGATTTGAAGAGTTAAGAGGATGGGAAAATTTATTCAGTACTCTTTTATGATGGATTTTTAGTCATGCTTTCAGTTTTCTATTTCTAAACAAAATTTTTTGATTATTTAAATATTTTAATTAATTTTATTTTTGTAATTTCCCTTTCTTTTTTAGAGTGAATGATGTTTCAAGCTTGTTTTTTAATTAAAAAAATTCTCGTTTGTATTTTTTTTATTATTTTATTTTATGAAAAGTATGCATTTTTCTCTGGATAGAAGAGTAGGATTTTGAACTTTTTCTTATATTATAATTAATTTTAAATATTACTTTTATTTATTATATTATTATGAATATTATTTTTATTTTTTAATTATTTAATTTGAATTTATTTTATTTTCTTTTTTACTTACTTTTATTTTTTTTTTAAGTGAATCGAGTTTCAAGCATTTTTTTTATTTGAAAAATTTTGTATTTGCATTTTTTAATAATTTTATTTTATGAAAAAAATGAATTTCTTGAAGGTAACAATAAAAATGATTAGAAAAGTTAAGATGATGTATAAATTGTATTCAGTCCTTTTTTTATGATGGATTTTTAGTCATGCTTTCAGTTTTCCTTTTCTAAACAAAATTTTTTGATTAATTGAATATTTTAATTTATTTTATTTTTGTTATTTCCTTTTTTTTTAGATTGAATCGTGTTTCAAGCTCGTTTAAAAAAAAAAATTCTCGTTTGAATTTTTTAATCATGTTATTTTATCAAGAATATGCATTTTGGTCTTGATTTAAGAGTAGGATTTTGAATTTTTTCTTTTAGTATAATTAATTTAAAATATTATTTCTACTAATAAATTTTTTTACATTTAAATTGTAATTTATTTAATTTATTATTATTATTGTTCTTGTTACTATTATTATTATCGATTAACTATTTAATTTGTATGGATTTTATTTTATTTTTTTTATTTATTTATCTTATTTCTAGTGAATCAAGTTTCAAGCTTCATTTTTTATTTGAAAAATTTCTCATTTGCATTTGAAATTGTTTTATTTTATGAAAAAAATGAATTTCTTGAAGCGTACAATAAAAGTGATTAGAAGAGTTAAAAGAATGCAAAAATTAATTCAGTCCTTTTTTTATGATGGATTTTTAGTTATGCTTTCAGTTTTCCATTTTAAAAAGAAATTTCTTAATTATTTGAATATTTCAATTGTTATTTATCGTAATTTATTTCATTTTTCTTATTTCCTTTTCTTTTTTAGAGTGAATTATGTTTCAAGCTTGTTTTTTAATTAAAAACATTTCTCTTTTGCATTTTTTTAATCATATTATTTCATGAAAAATATGCATTTTCTTCTGGATTTAAGAGAAGGATATTTATTTACTTTTATTATTATTAATTTTAAAAACAATTATTTATGTTTATTATCCTTTATTGTATCATATTTGAATTATAATTAATTCAATTTATTATTATTATTGTTATTTATAAATTATTTATTTAATATTGTATATTTAAATATTCCAATCATTATTTAACATGAATTTAATTTTTTTTTTTAATTAATTTTTCTTTTTTATGAAAAATTTTCAAGTTTAAGTTTCAAGTTTAATTTCAATTTCAAGTTTAAGTTTCAAGTTTAATTTTTTGACTAAAAAACTTCTTATTTGCATTTCTAAATCATTTTATTTTACGTGAAATATGCATTTTCCTCTGGATTTAAGAGTAGAATTTTTAACTGACTTATTATAATTGATGTAAATTATTATTATTTATTATATTATATTATATTTAAATCACATTTCATTCAATTTATTTTGATTATTATATATTAATCATTTATCAAATATTGTATATTATTAAGTTATTTAAATATTCAATTATTATTTAATTCAAATTTTTATTTTTCACTAACTTTTCTTTTTTTTTATAGTGAATCAAGTTTCAAGCTTAATGTTTTCATTGAAAAGTTTTTTATTTGCATTTTTAAATTATTTTATGTTATTAAAAAAAAATTTTTTAAGAATATCCATTTTCCTCGTAATGTAAGAGTACGATTTGTGAATTTTACTTTCATTGTAATTATATTTATATTATAATTTATTTTATTTATCATTAATATTTATGCTATATAGTTATAGAATTCTAATTTCAATAGATTTTGAATATTTCATAGATTTTCTATATTTTAATACTTTTTAGAGTGTTTTTTTTTGTAGTGATTTGAATTATGATTATAGATTTCTAGTATTATTATAAATTTTTATATACGTTTTTTTAGAATTCGAAGCTCTTGAATACAGAATTTTATAAACGTACATATATTTTCAGATTTTTCAGAAAATAGTTTTTGCATAGAATTTTGATACTTTTAGTATTGCTTTAGTTTATTTATTATTCGACATACTTTTAAGTACTTTTTATGAATTTCTGTCTAAATTTTGAGAACTCTTTTAAATTTCAATTTTAAGAATTGTTTTAATTTATTAACAATTTTAATATTATTGATTAAAAAAAATTTTCAATTTTAAGAATTGTCCTAAATTTCTAGAGTTCGAAGCTCTAGAGTTCAAAGTTTCTTTGAATTTGTTCAACAACAACTTGAATGAAGTTCAACATTTCATGAATTGTAGTTTTTTTTATTAATCACTGAATCAAAACATTTTCTTAAATTTATTTTTTCTACAATATTCTAGCCGAGCATTTATAATAATAATTCATCTAAAGCCATGAACGCTGTTATTTTCAACACAGTTCAATTAAGAATGCGGAATTCTATTTTAATTTGAAAACTAACATAAAACCATTTGTAAAGTCCTCTAGATTTCAGGAAGTACAAGTTAGATGATTTTCATTTAATTTCATTATGTTTGATTTTTATTTTTATTGATTACTTCATTTTTAAAAATCATGATAATCAAGTCAACGCATTATTTTGTTATTGTTCGTATTTTTATTGATTTTTGAATTCATTATTTTTTTTTCCTTGAAATAAAATTAATTTTACCGTAATTTTGAGAGAGGTTTGAACACTCAAAACCACCCTCTGCCTACGCAACTGCTTCAAATGTACCGTTTTTATCGTATTTCTAAGAACAAAAATCATAGTGTATTTTTTGATAATTATAATCCTTGGAATCGATTTCTCGGTTCTAAAAAATACATTTCGACCGTATGTCTTCAGAAAAACGATAAAAATTTCCTCTTCGACTAATCACGTGTCTAAAAAAATACTATTGTTAATATTTTAAAATTTTGCAAAAATATTTTACAAATATGTTCGGTGATTTTCGTTCTTTCAATGTTTGGAGAAAATTTTCACGTCTCAAAAAAGTGTTGCACAGAATTATTATTGTAGAAGTACATAAATCCATGTTTCTTGTAGAGAAAAAAATTGTTCATTTACACCGACGTAATCTTGAATCGAGTCCAATGACGTTGCTACTCGAGTATTTCACTATCATATTGAGAATGTTCAGTAAATCATCAAATGGAATGTTGATCTTTGCAGGTCTCGGCGATAATCGACGTTGACATTTTGCCGGAAACGTGTCGACGCGTTCGCTTACTGAAACATGGAACTGAAAAACCCCTTGGTTTTTACATTAAAGACGGCGAAAGCTACAGAGTTCTTCCACCCTCGGCCGGTGGCGGGGTCGAAAAAGTACCGGGAGTTTTTATAAGTCGACTAGTTCCCGGTGGCTTGGCGGAAAGCACGGGCCTTTTGGCAGTTAACGATGAAGTTCTCGAAGTTAATGGAATCGAGGTCGCCGGAAAAACGCTGGACCAGGTAATTGTACATTTCATACCAAGGACAGAATTTTATATGAAAACAGGTAAAAAAATTGGTCCGAGAACAAAGCCACGCCTCACGTCCGAGTTACAAACGATATTTCTTGCAAAACACGCACTAAAAAGGGGCTTCCAAAAGCTCCTGAAAGCGGCCTATAGGGGTACATTCACGACACGGCGCACCACACACATATGCCTGCATATGCCATTTTTTCCCTAGGGAGCGCTCTTTACAGTAAGCATAGAAAAACAAAAACACGCATTAAAGAACAAAAACACGCATAGAAGAACGGCGTCCACATTGAAAACGAATCGCCGGTCGTAAATGTACGTCCTCTAGGCCACTTTTTAGGTGCTTGAAGTGTCTTTTCAGTGTGTGTTTTGTAAAAAATAATTTTTCCATACCTCAACTACCAAAACTGAGTTTTTCACCTCATGCAGAGCAATGAAAAAGGTCATGTGACGTGGGCAAAAAAAAACCCGAAAAGTAGTTAAAGCTACTTTTCTGCTTTTTTTGCTTCTAGATAAACAAATAGCTGTTTTAATAGGCAGACGCAATGTTTTTTGCCTGTTCGTAATTTGAGTTGGGAGTTTTGGATTTTTTGGATATCAGAATGAAATTCTGTGGTAGTTGTTTCTCATACCGATTTTTTTTTCACAAAATGGTTATAATGTGTAATATAATAGATCAGGTCTTTGTGATAACACGAAAATTTGAAGTTTTTGAGCAATCAATGAGTTAAATAATTCATTTTCATTGAATTAAATAAATTGAATAATTTGAGTCCAATAATTTTTGAAATAAATTTTTTTTGGAATTCAATTGCTCCAATGCAGGTATGCTTTTGGAATAAATCCTAGATGATACCAACGCCCTTCTTGAGCCCTTAGTCTTTCGACGTAGTCAAGGGCTTCGTCGAGTGTCAATACACAGTTATTTAGAACATCTTTGAAAGTTTCTCTTGGAGGAGGTGGTGTAGTTGTAACTTCTTTGATAGTTTCTCTTGGAGGTGGTCTCCTTATAAAATGTTTAAAACCTACTCTCGGATGTGGTCTCCACCATGCAACTGGCCAAATAACTAGTAAAATCAAATGTACAAAGATAACAATTATTTTAAAGAAGACATGTTTTATGAAGTAACAACTTGAAATTAATGCAGAATTTATATTCACAAATACATTTTTCAAGGATTCAAGGGATTGTTAATTACCTGAATAGCAGACATGCAATGTGAATAACAAGACGATGATTGAACACTTCATTTTCACGAATTCAACTATGACATTGAGTCAAAATGCAACATTTTATAAACCAATAGAGTTCTTAGCAGTTATAAATATTTTTGTTTAATGTGCTCATAAATTGTGCAACAGCAAATTTGTTTGACAAACAAATAGTTTTTGAAACGCACGCTTTGAAATTTTTTCTGAAACAAAATAGAAAATGTCAGCAGTTGTATTATCAACTTGAATTTATTGTGCCTATTGGACACTGGCAAAAAAGTAAATGTGGGAATCGTGGTTATTGCATAATTGTTTATTGCTATCGAAGTACAAAGTGCTGTTGAAATTTTGTTTTTAAGTTATCGGATATGTAGAAAAATATCTCAAATTTTTTGTTTTTGTCATCTAAAAAATTAAGTTTTATGTCAGAATATATACATTTAGGATTTCGAAAGGGGCAGAGTCCCAGTGGGGGTAGGGGGGGGGCGAAGCCCCCTGTATAAGGCGAAATTTAGTTCACATTGATTTCAAAATGTCAAAAAAAGAAACATTATTGCAGGATTTCACTCTGTATTCGTCCTCTTTAAGAATTACGCAAAAAATAATAGAAAAAGTATGAAAAACAAAAATGGCATAATAAAATAAGCAACATAAAAAAAAACATTAAATTAAATTTTTATGTTTATTTTTTTTAATAATAACTGTAATGTAATAATTTGCTGGGGAATGTTTTTAATTTGTTGTATAATTAAATTGTTATGAAAATTTATATAATTATCAAAATTGTTATTAAAAGTATCTCAAATTTGTTTATATTGGCGATGAAAAAATATAAATTTATTACGCAACATATACATTTAAGTATATACTACAAAAAAGTTTTTATTGTGAGTTAAGACGTATTTGATTTTTTTTTCACGATAATAAATGAAGTTTTGAAAGTGAATGACAAATAGCTATTTTGATTGGCAGACGCGATGTTTTTTGCCTGTTCGTAATTTGAGTTGGGAGTTTTGGATTTTTTGGAGAACGAAATGAAATTCTGTGAAAATTTTTTTCATATTGATTTATTTTCATCATTTTCACAAAATGGTGATAATGTTTGGTATTATAGTTAAGGTCTTTATGATAACACGAAATTTTGATGTTTTTGAGCAATAAATGAGTTGAATAATTAATTTAAAATACAATAAATTGAATACCTTGAGTTGGATAAATTCATGAAATCATTTTTTTCTCGGAATTAGAATTTTCCATTGTTGTTGCAATGCTTATTAAATTCCTTGTTTACTCCAACGCTCTTCTTGAGCCCTTGTTTCTGCTATGTAGTCATCGGCTTCTTGGGGTGTCATTGAACAGCATTTTCTATCATTTTGTCTTGGAGGTGTGCTGCCGAATAATTTATAGACATAAACTAGAAAAATCTAATGAACAAAAAATAGAAATATTTTAAATAATACTATTTTTACGAATTAACAATTTGAAATGAATGCACAATTTTTATTCACAAATACATTGTTCAAGAATTGAAGGGATTAATGATTACCTGAATAACAGCAATGAGTTATAAATAATAATACAATGATTGAACGCTTCATTTTTACGAATTCAACTATGATATTGAGTCAAAACGCAAGATTTTATAAACAAATATATAATTCTTTGCATATCATAAATAATTTTATTTAATAGGCTCACAAATCGTGAGACAGTTCATTTGATTGACAAACAAATTAATTATAAAACGCTTCCACATTTTTTATAAAATAAAATATGAAATATCTGCAGGTTTATCAACTTGAATTTTTGATGGATGGATTACTGGCAAAAAATAAAATGTGGGAATCGTGGTTATTGCAGAATTGTTTATTGTTGATGAAATTTAGAGAGATATTTAAATTTTGTTTAAAAGTTTTCAGGCATGTAGAAAAGTATTTCAAGTTTTTTCATTTTGTTGATGAAAAAATGAAATATTGTAACGGAAAATATGCATTTGAGTAATATAAAAATATGTTTATTTTGACTCGAGACTTTTTTGGTTTTTTTTTACATAATAATAAGTGAAGTTTTGAATGTTTATTGAATTCTTGAGTTTTTTTTTTTTAAGTATATCCTTACTGATGAACTTGATATAATAATTTCACGATCGAATCATTTTTTGTAAAATCATAGAGTTTCGAGAAAATCGAGCATAAAAATATCTAAATAATAAAATAATAATTGAAAAATATGTGGATAGTAAAAGAAATTCTTTGCTAAAGAATGTTTTTACTTTGTTGTTTTATTGAATTGTTAGTTAGAAAACGTCAATAATTTTATCAAATTGAATTTATTGTGCTTGTTGGATAACTGGCAAAAAATAAAATATGTAAAACGTGGTTATTGCACAATTGTTAATTGTTGATGAAATTTAGAGAGATATTTAAGTTTCGTTTCAAAGTTGTCAGGCATGTAGAAAAGTATCTCAAATTTGTTTATTTGATCGATAAAAAAATGAAATTTTGTAACGAAAAATTTTTATTCAATATACATTCGAGTAAAGTAAAAATTTGTTTATTTTGAGTCGAGATCTTTTTCATTTTTTTCTTCCATAACTATGAATGACATTTCATAAGTTTTTTGATCTCTCAAATTTTCATTTCTTCGAAAGTAAATAATCTATACTGACAAACTCGAAAAAATAATTTCACGATCGAACCATTTTTATTAAAATCATAGAATTTCGAGAAAATTAAGCTTAAAGATAAGTAGATATTATTAGAATTTCTTTGGTGAAGAATGTTAAATTACACATTAAACAATGTATAATTATCATTTAAATTAATAAGTAATGATAAATTTAATTAAAAGTGATTATTTAACACTGACGATAGTTTCCTTGCCATATACTACTTATGTGTGACGGTCATATGACCGTCACATGACCGTAAATTTAATGACGGTCACGGCACATCTATATAGATGCATTGAAAATTATTTTTTTATGTAAATTTTTTTTATCAACCACTGAAATCATATTACATTGAATTTCTGCTATTTTTATCAATCAATATAAAAATCTTCATTTTTTGATCATTATTTTTAAATATTGACTGCGTTCCTAAACTCGTGAAAGTTTATTAGAAATAGAAAAGAAATATTGTGATCACCTTACATAATTTTTTTTCAAATTTTCCAGCTTTTCACTGGTTTCTTAAAACTTATTTGCAATAAAAGTTATTAAGGATCTTTGATTCGCAGTCAATATAGAACTAGAATAGATATTTCAAAATAAGTAAAATATAAATTTCTTATGACAGTTTTCATGACTGAAAATTATGTGACGGTCAAGGACAACTATATAGAGATTATGAATTCACATTTGACCGAAAATTTCTTTAAAAACACTTAAAATATATTGTGAAAACATTTTTATTTTTGTATAACATGAAATTCGGTTTTTTAACGGATTCAACGCGTTACTTTTTTTGCATCAATTTTATGACAAAAACGTGAAATTGTCATGAGACCGTAATTTTTATGACCGTCATAAGCACATAGAGAAATCTGGAAAAACGTTGTGACGGTCGTATGACCATCATATGACTGTGACATGACCGTTTTTTATGACGTGCCATAGCACATCTCTATTCGAAATATTGATATTATAATTAAAATACTTTGGGAAATTGGCTCCGAGCGATCTATTCATAGTTATTTTACATATTCCTACCGACGGAGCAATACGTAGTTTCAAGAGCTTCAATGTTTTCAATTTGTTGTATAACTGAATTGTTTCTTCCTGAAGAAGTATGAACAAAAGCCAAAAGCTTGAGAAACTTAAGATCACATAATTCTATCCTCCTACAAAAAATTTAATTTTATCCCTGGAACATGAAAAATGAGCCTTTTTGGTAGTATTTTGGGAACGTGAAGTAGCATTTTTCGTGCCTATTTCAAATGCACGAACGAAAAATTCCACTTTACGTACGCTTTTTTACTTCACTCACAATTTATTTTTTTCATCTGTGAATTTGGAAATGACTTATAGTCGAAATAACAATAGAAATACTCTAAGGGCTTCGACGCTTACGATAAATTTGACGAATGATGACTAGGGGTGTGCGGCATCCCGACTTTTTGGGAATTCCGAATTCGGGATGCGTCGGGAAATGCTCATTCTCGACATTTTCGGGATTTCCTGACAGTTCGGGATTTCCCGACATTTTCGAGATTTCCCAACATTTTCAAGATTTCTCTACAATCCCGAAATTTAAAGAGTTGAGGATTTATCGAAATTACTAGATTTTTCGGAAATCCTGAATTCTCTAGATTTCCGAACTTCTCAGGATTCTCGAAATTTTCGGAATTCTTCAAACTCTCGTGATTGCTTAAATTTTTCGAACGTTTCGGGGTTTCTTGAATTTTTCGGGATTGCCCGACATGTTCGAGATTTCTCTACAATTCCAAAATTTCTATAGTTGAAGAGTTATATAAATTACTAGATTTTTCGGTATTCCTGAATTATCTAGATTCCAAAACTTCTCAGAATTCTCGAAATTTTCGTGATTGCTAAAAGTCTTCAAACTTTTCGGGGATTCCTGAATTTTTTAAAGATTACCGAATTTTTCAGGATTTCCCGACATTTCGAGATTTCTCTACAATCCCGAAATTTTCAGAATTAAGGATTTATCGAAATTACTTTATTTTTCAGAAATTCTGAATTCTCTAAATTCCCAAACTTCTCAGGATTCTCGAAATTTTCGGGATTCTTGAAAGTCTCGTGATTGCTCAAATTTTCCGAACTTTCCGGGGTTTCTTGAATTTTTGGGGATTTCCCGACATATTCGAGATTTTTCTAGAACCCCAAAATTTCTATACATAGTTGAAAAGTTATCAGAATTACTAGATTTTTCGGAATTCCTGAATGTTCTTGATTCCTTAACTTTTCGGGATTCTTGAAATTCTCGTGATTGCTCAAATTCTTCAAACTTTTCGGGATTTCTTGAATTTTATAAAGATTACCGAATTTTTCGAGATTTCCCGACATTTCGAGATTTTTCTAATATCTCGAAATTTATAGAATTGAAGATTTATCGGAATTACTAGATTTTTCGGAAATCCTGAATTCCCTATATTCCCAAACTTCTCAAGATTCTTGAAGTTTTCGAGATTCTTTAAATTCTTAGGATTCTCAAAATTTTCGAGATCCTTTAAATTCTCAGGATTCTCAAAATTTTCGGGATTCTTTAAATTCTCAGAATTCTCGAAATTTTCGGGATTCTTTACATTCTCGTGATTGCTTAAATTTTCCGAACTTCGAGGTTTCTTGAATTTTTCGGGATTTCCCGACATATTCGAAATTTTTCTACAATCCCAAAATTTCTATAGTTGAAGAGTTATCAGAATTACTAGATTTTTCGGAATTCCTAGATTCTTCAGATTCTCGAAATTTTCGGGATTCCTAGAATTCCCGTTATTACTCAAATTTTTCAAACTTTTCAAAGATTTTAGGATTTTTCGGCTTTTCCGGAATTTCCTGACATTTACAGTTTTTCTCGACATTTTCGGGATTTCCTGACATTTCCGGAATTTCCCGAATAACTCGGGATCCATCCCGACCCCGTGTAAAATTTCCCGAAACATCTCGACTTCTGAAATTCTCTATTCCGCACACCCCCAATGATGACACATATCGCGAACCCCCACCGGGGCTCTGCCCCTGGACCCCCCGATGTTCGCCATACCACCGTTCGGGTAAAACACCATTTCTAAAAATTATTTACAATAGCGTTGTTCCGTAAACGTCCTTGATACGGAAATAACCATTATTAAACGTAAATAATTAATGTTATAAATACGTGAAAGATGTATTTTAACATTAAAGGTGACGGACATGATGGTAGCGAATTCCTCGAACCTGATAATAACCGTGAAACCGGCGAATCAGCGAGCGGCGATGATGGCGCCGCGTCGCGGATCGTTTTCCCGCAACAGTCAGCTGTCTTCCGGAAGTCACCAGTCGACGCAAAGCGCCGCGACCGGAAGTGACGAGGAAGCCGACGAGATCGTCGATTTGACGGGAATGAATTTGAACGAAGATGCCGCGGGCTCGATTTCTGCGCACAATCATCACTCGCATCACCAGCAAAATCATTTCAATCACGACCAGGGCGTTCTTCATCTCTGAGATAGCTACTGCAGTTTTTACCATTCGCTGCGCGATAAGTTTGGACCAAAAAATTATGTCTCAAGTGGTTTTCCGGTGGATTCGAAAGAGGAATTGTTGTTCTCGTGAAAGTGAGACTTTGGAACATAATTTAGAAAGTCTAAAACAAAAAAAAGTTATAAGGTATTTTTAGTAATTTTTTTCAAAGGACTGACATGACCATAAATTTATTATTTTTTATATGCTGATATCGTACACTCGCGTGTGTTTTTCACTATATTATATGAAATATGGAAGAAGAAAAAGAAGGAGGATTATTTTATCGAACTTTTAGTAGTATTACCAAGTATTAAATAAAGCTGGACGACTCTTTTGGTTCTCCTTGCGAAATGTGGGTATGAAACTAATATTGATTATGACTCCTTGACGAGTTGCTTTTTTCCAAGTGTTGCGCAGCTTGAAAAAAAAGTCTGACTTGTTTTTCTTCGCGGTAGAAAGCAGATTTGGAAAACTTGATATTGGAGATTGCATGGTAGTATTTTGGCAGTGCTCGAATAATGCCATTTTTGAAGGTCTTTGATTTTTGGATTGTGGAATCGCATTTTTTCTGTACTTATGGATATTTTGATTATTTATTGAAAATTCTTAGATTTTTAGGAATTTAAATTTGTCCCACTAATGCATGAAGTTTTTCAGATTATTTTGGATTATTTTTATCCATCAAATAATTTTTCAAAATGTGGAAATTTTAAGGTATTTTTGTAATTTAGTGTCGTATTACTAAAAGTTTGTGGACACTCACCAAAAAATATAGAATTTTTCGATAGTTTGGTTTTTTTATACAAATTATATTTAACGGTATAGTAAAATAGTAACTATTCAATTTTTTTTTGAAATTGAAACGTAAATGCGTTTTTTAATTTCGAAATCTTTAATTCATTAGGAAATTGATTTTCCAGATATGACAATATCTAGGGTTCTAGGAAATTCTGGGGGATTCTAGGGAATTCGTGGGGAATTCTAGAAAATTCATGGGAAATTTTAGGGAATTCATGGGGAAATCTGGGAAATGATGAAAAATTTTTTTATGAAGCTTTACATTCTATAGATAAAAAAGAATGGAGATATTTATTATATTAAAATAGTTTATTTTTTTGGAACACAGAATTCATGTTACAGTTTTTTACTTTTCATCGAAGAAATCTGTGTAAAAATGTTCAGTTTTTGTTCATAAAACTGAAAATAACGAACAATTCATTTTCATATATGATCATACATGAATATTATATTTAGAAAGGGGAAATCAAAATTCGATTTTGCCTTTTTATTTTCTATAATAATCATTTTTCGTTGAACATATTTTTCATACATGATCGGCTGAAATAAAAAATTGCACAAGGAACAGAAATTTTGTATTTAATTTTCCAGTTTTTGTTTTTAGTCTCTCATAAGACATGACATTTTAATAGAAATAGTAATAAATGATGAGAAATTTTTCCGATATTTCTGTAACATTGTGGAGTTTTATATTTATAAAAAAAAAATTTTATGAAAATATTGAGTTTTATTTAAATATATTTAATTGTTCGAACTGAAAATTCTTATTGAATCTAGAAAAACTGTGTAGAAAATTCCAGTTTCAATTTATCAAATCAAAAAAAAAATAATAATGAAGAATCTTTGAATTCACGTGTTATACAAACCGAGAATTAAAAATTATGAAAATAAAACTGATTTTTTTACAACTATGTGAGATTTTACATAATTCCGTAACTTTCTGATTTTTGAATAGAAAATATAAAAACTTCTAAAAAGTTGGCGTAATTCGAGCACGACGCCAAGAAAAAAAAATTATGTTAATTCTTAATCACTGTTCAAGGTCTCGTTAATAAACAAGAAAATCCTTGAGACCATTTCAATTTCAAAACAAAAATCAAAATTATATTCTAAGATGTAGGAAGTGTTGAGCGAATTGAAAAGTCGTACTTAATATTATCTATTTCCAATACGTACTTAAGGGAAAAAGTACCTTCTCGCTGGAGAGTGCCTTTTGTAATGTATGCAAGCATATCATCAACTACTAAATGTAACTTATACTAAACTTTCAATTGTAAAAAAATGCAAAAAAGCTCATTACGGTAATTTTAAATGGTAGTATAATACTCGCTAGGGAACATAAGATATCGGATATACTGTAAATAAATTCTCAGAAGCAACAAAAAATCACGAGATATTTCTATAAACAAAGAGACATTTATACAATTGATTGTAAATATGAGCTGAAATTTAGTAGAGTAATGATACTTTGAAGCTGAGTCTTTTTTTGTTGGAATTCTGGTTTGGTAGATATAGGGAATTCTAGGGAAATCTGGGGAGTTCTAGGAAATTCTGGAGGATTCTGGGAGATTATAGGGAATTCTGGGGGATTATAGGGAATCCTGGGGATTCTAGTAAATCCTAGGGGATTCCAGTAAATTCTGAGGGGTTCTAGGGAATTCATGGGGAATTCTAGGGAATTCATGGGGAAAAATTAGGGTAAAACCACAAATTCTCCATAATTGCCTATTTCTGTCAAATCAGCATTCCAACAAAAAAGATTCAGCCTACTTTGACACAACGAACGATTGAACGCGTACGCTGGAAATTTGTATTTTGCAAAATGTACTTACTGATGAAATTTCGAAAAACATATCTGTATTGGAAGGTACTGGTGAAATGTGATAAAAAGCGTTTGTAATTATTCTCACAATCATGATGGACTTTGTTTCGGATAAATTTTACTAAACGTGCGAATAGCGAAACATTTTTTACTTTACAATGGTAGTTAGTTTAGGATTAAACTAACAAATTCGCAAGGTTTTGATCATTAATCTGCAGTATTTTGATGGCGTTACATGCATTGGCAACGATGATTTTTCAATTGGTACTTAAGCTATTTCAACCAACGTTATACTTCTGCGATTTAGGGTTTTCCTTGCGCTTACTCCTTTTCGCAAACTGTGAAATAATTATCATGTTGAAGTTTTTGAATTCTAAACTCTTTTTTATTCATGTTACTTGTTATTAAATTCGTCTAAACGTAAGTACTTATAATGTAAGGTATCTAAGGTATTATGAATGGTAAGATTTTATGTGAATTCCAAACAATATTGAAGAAATATACTTCTATAACATTGAAGCCATTTAAACCGTCTTGTTTTATTCACCTGTCATTTAATATAGTTGAAAGATAATTTACTAATATGATAAAAGGAAAGATTTGAAATATTCAAATCATGCACGATTTCTTAAAAGAGATGATGGAGGGTTTTTAATAAACCTTTAAATAAAAGTCACGATTTGTTTATTTACTGAAAATTAATAAGGTTTTTTATTTCATCTTGAATCTTTGAAGTCATTTAGGTTAGTTCTTTTTTTACAAGAAAAAATTTTTTTATTTTTGCTCAAATTTCAAATGTTTCGTTAAAAAGAATTTTTTTAAAGATGACTATTTTCTTTTTATGTTTTAAATTCCGTATCTCGGACGAAAATTGTCCGATTTTCACAGTTTTTTAAAATTTTGTAGGCGTATACGCCTATAAAACTATATAGTTTCATCCTAACAGAAAATGAAAAATTCTAAAGCTCATTTTGTAAATAACATTTTATTTTACTTGTGATTTTTAAACAATTGATAAATCTTAAACCGGCAAACTTCGACATATCATGATTTTTTACAAGTTAGTTAAATAAACAAAAATTATTATTGCTCTCTCTGTGATTCAAAATTCGTTGTTTGGGCACATACTTTTCAGAATTATGGGTAAATTTAGGGAATGAATGATTAATCCCTAGAGTTTTCCCTAGAATTCCCCATGTCCAACAAAACAGCATTCCAACAGAAAAGTATGTGCCAAATTTTATGGCAAGTTCGATGATTTGTTCCTTTAAAATTCGATAAAAAAAGAACTAATAATCTTTTTTGTTGGAATGCTGATTTGTTGGACATAAGGAATTAATTATTAAAACCTGGGGTTTTCCCTGGAATTCCCCATGTCCTCAAAAAAGATTCAGCTGAAAAAGGGTCTTATAGCGGACTGAATCTTATTTTTTGTTGGAATCCTGATTTATTGTACATAGGGAATTCTAGTAAATTCTGGGGAGTTCATGATTAAACCCCAGGGTTTTCCCTAGATTTCCCCATAAATTTCCTAGAATTCCCGATTTACAACAAATCAGCATTCCAACAAAAAAGATTCAGCCCTTATAGCGTTCGAGTGACCACTCGTAGTGGGCAATATCTTTTTTTTTTTTTGAATGCTGATTTGTTGGACATTGGGAATTCTAGGGAATTCATGATTAAACTCTAGGGTATCCCTATACATTTCCCCAAAATTTTAGGAAACTCTGGAGAATTGATGCATAACCCTAGGGTTTTCCCTAGAATTCCCCACGTCCAACAAATGGGTTGGTTTCATTTGTCCTGAGACCAAAAGTCCCAAAGCCCTGACCCAACATAGGGCCAAGTTTGGAAATAAGAGCCAGCCTATGTTGGGCCAGGGCTTTGGGACTTTTGGTCTCGGGACAAATGGAACCAACCCCAACAAATCAGTATTCCAACAAAAAAGATTCAGCCTCGTAGTGCTCTCAAAAAAGTCACTCAAAAACACTATTACTAGTTTGACAAACATGGAGAATTCTGATAAATTCTAGAGAATTTATAGGGAAACCTGGGAAAAACCCTATGGTTTAATAGTTAATATCCCAGAAATTCCTAGAATTCCCTGTCTGTCAAAAACTAGCAAGTTCCATAAAAAATGCTACTATATATCTTTCTTTGTAAGTGTAATTGCCGATTTCAGAGAAAAATCTCAACTACCATTAATTTTTAAATGCGTTAAAGTGTTTGACGACAAAAGAATTTTTCAAATTTTCGCGGAAAACGAACGCTCTCTAGCGGAATACAGCGGAAGTTGGCAGCACTGATTGCGAAGCACAATCAGCTGTTATTAAAAGCCGTGTAATTTTCCAAAAGTGCACGTTTGATCACTATCTTAGGTGAATTTCCTCCTGCGATTTTGTACGTTTCTAAAAAAATATCATCATGTCGTACCAATTGTACAGAAATACAACGCTCGGAAACACTTTACAAGAAAGCTTGGACGATTTAATGCAGGTCAGTATTACGAAATTGAGTTGATTTTTTCTATATTTACATTTCAACACGCTCAGAATTTTGTTGTCCAACAGCTGCACTTACTCTTAAAAATGAAAAAAAAAACAATTTTCGAATCAAGTTAGGTTTTTTGAAAATTTGCATGTGCTTTTGTCAAATTTGAAATTGACAAATTTTATGTTTCAACAATCATTGTAGTACAATTTATTGTTGTAATGATGTCACAATTGTTGTGATTGAATGCCAAGTTTATTTGGAGGTAATAATATAATTATGTATGTTAATATTTTCATAAATATTGAGACAGTTATTGTAATTGAATTATAATAATAAATAAGTGTAATATAATAATAGTAAATAATTATAGTTAAAAATTGTCAGCAGCAACAAAAGAAAAAATGTTTGGAAAATGTTTTATTCGCAATAGCTGTCCTATTAAAAAATTTAATGATTTTAAGATTATCGTAAAAGATTATTATTATTACAATTATTTTTATATTATATATAATATTATATTAAATGTATGGATTATTTCATTTCAGATTTACACTCAAAATTTTTTTTAACATCTAACATTGTGTTTAACGTTTTTAAAGCGATTTTAATCGACACGTATTTTTTTATTTCG
>JAPYZL010121825.1:0-12754 GCA_030522825.1 Platygaster orseoliae
AAGGCGTCGTCATTAATCAATTCTCTTGAAATGTAACGTGACGGTTAATATTCCATGATCAAATGGTATGCCATTTCCAGTTTCGTCTCTTATATCGATTTCGATTGTCTCAAAATTCGGTTTCAACAAGCTCATGTACTTTGACGCTGAGAAACTTTGCAATCTCATGTTATCATACGAGTAGTTGTCGAGATTCGTTGGTACCACGCGTAGCAACGGCGATTGCACGTCAACCGTCACGTGCGTTTCGCAAAGATCCGTGTATATGAAAAATACCGAAGGCAGAGCGTTCGAGAGGGACGCGGGGTGTTGTGATCTGCGGGATTCACGCGACATTAAAAAAACAACGAGAATGAAGTTTTAAGGTCTATAAATTCCTCAAAGTTTTTTGAATGCAAATCGGTTGAAGGGTTGAGTAACATCATCATAGATCTTCTTTTTTAGCCTTATTTATCAGATTGATAGTCTAGATAATAATGATAATCGTACAAAGATCAAAATGTTGTTGGTGTCTCTTACGATTTAAAATTTTTATCGTAACGAAATTATTATTGAAAATTCAAAATAAACTGTTTATTTTTAAATTGTTTAAAAATGAACTGCCAAGAGCCTGAACTGGAACAATTGAGCCGTCCATAGTAAGGAGTTTTCCAAGAAATAATAGATTTCGATTGGACCATACTTGTTGTCAGACAAACTTCTGACGATTTAAATTTCAGATAGATATGTGCGTTAAAGTTAAAGAGTTTGATATTATCATCAGAGATCTTATATTTTTGCCTGTTTAATCATATTCTGAAAATAGTAAACGTGTTTTCGATAAAAATTTCACTAGATACAAGATGTTTGTTAATAAGATTACTGATGATCATATCAAACCCTTTTACCTTGACGCATCGAACAGTCTGAAATTGAAAACTCATAAGTCTGACAGACGAAACGTTTCTTTCCATTAACACCCAACGTTTGTTTACTTTTTACCATATTTTCTTGATCGATATAAATTCGGAAGATCAGAAGAATATAAGATCTATGATAATCAATTCAAACTCTTGAAACATAGCCCCGCAATAAATCTCAATTTCAAAACGTCATGTATTTATCTGAAGACAAGGGTAGTCATATGAAAATCCATCGTTTGATTTCTTTGAAAAAGCGGCAGCTGAGTTAAATTATGCATTGATATTTAGAAGTTTATGAACAAATTAATCCAGCCCTCAAATGATAGCGCATTGATCGGTCTAGAAATCTAAACGAAGAAGAAAATATGGTTTAATAGAAATACATTTATCTTCCGACGAACTAATTACCGTTTGAATTTTAGACTTATCAAGGCTTTTTGGTTCAAGGCTTGGTTCAATTATTTTTCTATGATGAAAAGTTTCTCATTGAATGAAACGTAAACAGTATATTTCGAATATACGAACATAAATAAAATGCGATGAACCAAATACAACGTTAACCGCTCATTTTTGAACCGAAAAAAAACAGTTCATTTCAAATTTTACAATAATAATTTCGATGCGATAAAAATATTGAATCGTATGAGATACTAACAACATTTTGATTCTCGTACAATTACCATTATTTTCTAGCCTCTCAATACGATAAATTAGGTTGAAAAAGAAGATCTATGATGATGTTTTTTAACCCTTCAATTGATACGCATTCACCATAAGGAAGTTGAAAAGATCATAAGTTTGTATGACACCAAGTGTAGTCCTATGAAAATCTATCGTTTGATTACATTTAAAAAGAAGTTTATCGACATATCAATCCAACCCTTAAACCATAGCGCATTGAATAATCTGAAAATCGAAAGCTCATATGTTTGTCGGACGACAAGTGTAGTACTATGAAAATCTATCGTTTACTTACTTTTCAGAAGGCTGAGCACGGTTCAATAATTTTTCGATCGTAAGATTAAAAAATTATTTGATTTTTGAATTAATAGTTAATTTAGTTGATGATTTTAATTGAATTAATTATAATTAACCTTTGAACCATAGTGCATTGAATGATCTGAAAATAGAAAGCTAATATGTTTATCTGACGAAAAGTGTAGTCCTATAAAAATCTATTGTATATTCATTCATCAGAAGCCTATGCTTAGTTCAATTATCTCTCGATGGTAAGAAAAAAAAACAATGAACCCTTCAACAGAAGCGATTTAGATAATCTGAATACCGGAAGCTCATATATTTATCAGACAACATGTGTAGTCCTATTAAAATCCATCGTTTATTTACTTTTCAAAAGCCTTAGCTCATTTCAATCATTTCTCGAAAGTAAGAATTAAAAACAAACTTAAATTAACCCTCGAACCATAGCGCATTGAATAATCTGAAAATCGAAAGCCCATATGGTTGTCTGGCAACAAGTGCAGTCCTATTAATATAAAACGTTTATTTCCTTATCAGAAGCTTATGCTAGCTTCAATCATTTCTTGATAGTAAGAAAAAAAAACAGTAAACCCTTGAACCAAAGCGAATTAGATAATCTGAATATCGAAAGTCCATTTGTTTGTCTGACAACAAGTGTAGACCTATGAAAATCCAACGTATATTTACATATCACAAGCCTTAGTTCGGTTCAATCATTTCTTGAGTGTAAGAATAAGAAAGAATTAAATTTACACTTAAACGATAGCGCATTGAATATTCTGCAAATCGAAATCTCATATGTTTGTCTGACAACAAGTGTAGTCCTATGAAAATCCATCGTTTATTTACTTATCAGAAGCCTAAGGTTTGTTCAATCATTTCTCAATAGCAAGAATTAAAAAAAAATTAACTGTCGAAACAAAGCTCATTGAATAATCTGAAACTCAACAGCTCATGTGTGACAGCAAGTGTAGTCCTAGGAAAATCAAACGTTTATTTACTTATAAGGAGCCTAAACTCAGTTGAATCATTTCTCGATAGTAAAAATTAAAAAAAAAACCCTTGAACCATAGCTTATTAAATAATCTGAAACTCGAAAGCTCATATGTTTTTCTGACGAGAAGTGTAGTTTGATGAAAATCTATCGATTATTTACTTTTCATAAGCCTAGGCTCAGTTGAATAATTTCTCGATAGTGAAAAAAAAAATTAACCCTTTAACCATAGCGCATTTTTATTTTTATTTTCATGTATAAACTACGTATACGAAAAGTGGGTATATATAAATTAGTTAAAATAATAATAAAATAGTACATTACGTGATAAGTTCCTTCTTCGATTCGTGCCGCTTCCGAGACGAGATTCGTGATGGAACTGGGTTATCACTCGCCTGGCGAATTCTCACGTTTTACCTGCGGCGAAAAGAAAGGACGAGACGACAAGCAAATTTCAGGATGCCGGACCAGCCGCTGAGCTGACTACGTGTTTAGCAAAACGTTCAGAAGTTCGATTTCCATGGCGTCAACTTATTAGATAAATGCTAATCCAGAAATACTTTCTCTTATTAGCAAAAAGTATTTGCATCTGCGATTTAGCGTTTTTTGATTTTTATTGTAAGAGGGGAAATTTTCTATTAATTTTGGAAACATAGCCATATTTTGAATAATTTCTTCGATTTTTTCATTGTATGTAAATCAAGCATGATTTACATACATCGATGTAAATCATACTTGATATATCATACATAATGAGTCATAAATAAAAACGTTAAAACGCGAACGTTTCTCACAGTTATAGTTTCCTTCTGTAATATTCACGAAATTCGAAGGTTTCAGCGTTGAATCCAATCTAGGTTATTGAATTAGACGTGACTCGTTGAACGGTTTGTCGCAAATGGATCATTTGTTACTTGCAAAGTTCAGCAATTACCCGTTAATTGGCGAACGGTTATTGCTTGTTCCTAAATATCAACTTGTGTTTCTGTGATTGTACGTAAATCAATACGAACTTCCCTTGTTGATTGAACATTCAGATAACTCCAAGGTAAATTTACCTAGATATTTGATTGTCAACTTGTGTTTTTCACATTCGATTAGAATGTTCTCAAAAATCTCAGAATTATGTCTCATTTACAAAAATAATTCAAAGTAAAAAATTTCTATCTAATGAATTTTTACACCAGTGGGGGCATGGCGCTTCGCGCGCCATGCCCCACTGGTGCAGCCAGCTTCGCACGACTTGAGAATCGTCAATTTTTGAAAATTCACATTTAAGGTATTTTTTTTCGAATTTTTTCACGAAAGTTGGGCATTCAGGGTGAATTTTTGCGTCGAAAGTTGGCGTTTCCCTGGCAAATGACGCAACACGCGCATTAAATTTTTTAAAATGGCGGAAAGTCCGCCATGTTGGATTTTAGCAGTCGCTTACTTGACCTGTCACAACAATTGTTTTTGCGTGAGTTTTCGTTTCGGATCAGTTTTCATTACAACTCAATGAGGTGTAATAGGACATATTACATGGTGTTGAACTGTAAAGTGAGTATCTTTCGAGCGAATTGTGCGAAAGTGCTTTTGTGAAACCACCACTCGTCATTGCCTGGGAAACGTCAACTTTCGACGTAAAAAATTGACCCGGAATGGTCAACTTTCGGAAAAATTCGGGAAAAATACATATTCTTTAAGATTTTGAATGTCAAAACACGCATTACGCAACTTTGGTTTCATTTCTTGTTTTTATTTTTTCTTAATGATATTTTTCTTTTTTTTTTTCTCATGAAATTACATATTGCTTGAATCTGCTCGTCTGTGAACAGTTGTTCTTCTCGTGTCTTGAATTTGGCCAACAATCTGAAATTAGTCTTCCCCATGCTGGCTAATTTGCTTTTGATTTCACCGGCACTGAATCGCTGCAGTCAGGGAGAATGTGCTTTGATTTTTTCGATAATACTTTTTGATAGCAGCGTGTCAGTTTTCTCCTTGAACCCTTCTCTCTTTGTTAGGCAATCCCCCAGGTCTTTAAATGCTTCATCATTCCACGAAGGCATCGGATCCTCCAAGTCTTTTATAATCGTGTCTGGAAAAAATAATGTTGGAAAATGCAATGCAGATTTTGTACATAATTTTCTGTTCCAAATCAATAAGTTTTTTATTGAAATTTGTTTTTCTCTCACTAAAAATTTACGGGTTGACAAAAAAGAAGAAATACCTACAGATACAGACTCAGGTAAGAATAGGAGAACAAGGCCGGTTCAAAGACCCCCCCTACTCCTCCCATCACGTGACCTCTCCCACTCCTTCCCACCCCCGCCTTCGTCCTCACGTCAGTAAGGTAGAGTACTAAGATGGCAGAGGTTGGTAAAACAGAGTGTGACCCCCCACCTCCTTCGTTTATGGGTCGGTAAGGTAGAGCACCGAGTTGGCGGTTGTCGGTACACCAGGGGAACGCCTACTATTAGTAATATCTTCTATCGGTAATACCTCCGGTCGGTAATACCTTATATTGGTAATACCTCCTGTTGATAATACCTTATATCGGTAATACCTTCTGTCTGTAATACCTTCTGTAATATCTTCTGAGATAGCAGAAACTCCGTAGTCCTATAAATACGGCTATTTATTGACTTCACTCTTAAAATTGATTATAAAAATACGTGACTGAAATTTTTAAAAACAAAATATTGCAATCTGAACAATACGACTTTTTATTGACTACACCCTAAAATATCAATTCAGAACAAAATTATCGAATTAAAAAAAATCTCAGATCTTCAATACCCTATAGTAAATTTTTCATAAAATAGACGATCAAAATTTTCGACAACAAATTTTTGATTTCAAATAATACAAATAAACTCAGTCTTCTTAATAACGCATCATATACCGCGGAACAAAAGCACGAGGTGGTAGAAACTCCAGCGAAACGCTATTCAGCGAAAAAAGTCTTTAATTCGCGGAAATCGGACCCCTTCCTTCCCTGCCCCCGCATTCATATGTTTCCAAACGCGCGAGACCCGCGAGATCCAAGTACCCCCGTCCGCACCTCTTCCCCCGGCGCGGAAATCGGACCCCCTCTAGTTCGGCCCGCGCATTCCTAAACGCGCGAGCTCCGCGAGATCCAAGTCCCCCCCCCCCTGCCGCCCACACGCCGCCGCCCCAGTCGTGACGTCAGCGGTCTGTCCATAGTGGTTCTATTACTACTAACATTATTCAATATTTTTTTTCAACATCATTCAATCATTATTTCAACTTTTTTAAAATCATTTTTTAAAACATTTTTTCAACATTATTCAACTATTTTTTAAAACATTTTTCAACATCATGCAATCATTTTTTCAACATTTTTTCAACATTGTCGAATCATTTTTTCAGCATCATCGAATCATTTTTTAAACGTTTTTTCAACATGATTCAATCATTTTTTAAACATTTTTTACCATCATCAACCATTTTTTCAACACTATTTTATTATTCTTTCAACACTTTTTTATTATTTTTTCAACATTTTCCAAAAGTATTCAATCATTTTTCAACATTATTTTATCATTTATCAAACATTAATCAATCACTTCTACAACATTTTTCAACATTTTTGTGCTCATCATGAACCAAAAATTGCATCAATCTGCTTTGTTCATATATGATTACCTTCGGCCTAGTGTCTTATTCGATATGAGAGAGGTTTCAGGGTCGTAGTAGAAGAATTAAGACATTATGATGCTCATCATGAACTTGAAATTACATCAATCTTCTTCATTCATATATGATTACCTTCGGCCTAATGTCTTATTCGATATAAGGAAGGTTTCAGGGTCGTGGTAGAAGAATTAAGACATTTTCGTGCTCATCATGAATTTAAAACTGCATCAATCTTCTTCATTCACATATGGTAACCTTCGGCATAGTGTTTAATTAGATATGAGAGAGGTTTCAGGGTCGTTGTAGAAGAATTAGGACATTTTCGTGCTCATCATGAACTTGAAATTGCGTCAATCTTCTACATAAGTATATGGTTACCTTCGGCCCAGTGTCCTATGTGATATGAGAAAAGTTGCAATGTCGTAGCACGAGAATGAAGACTTTTTTGTGCTCATCATGAATTTGAAATTGCATTAATCTTCTACATTCGAATATGATTACCTTCGGCCTAGTGTCTAATTCGATATGAGAGAGGTTTCTGGGTCGTAGGACAAGAATTAAGACATTTTCGTACTCATCATAAACTTAAAATTGCATCAATCTTCTTTATTCATATATGGTAACCTTCGGCCTAGTGTCTTAATCGATATGAGAGAGGTTTCAGGATCAAGGGAAATGAATAAAGACATTTTCGTGCTCATCATGAACTAAAAATTGCATCAATCTTCTTCATTCATATATGGTAACCTTCGGCCTAGTGTCTAATTCGATATGAGAGAGGTTTGAGGGGCGTGTTTCAAGAATTAGGACTATTTTGTGCTCATCATGAACTTGAAATTGCATCAGTCTCCTTTATTCGTAAATAATTATCTTCGGCCTCGTGTCTTATTCGATATGAGAGAAGATTTAGGGTCGTGGGAAATAAATTAAGACATTTTCGTGCTTATCATGAACCAAAAATTGCATCAACCTGCTTCATTCATATATGATTACCTTCGGCCCAGTGTCTAATTCGATATGAGAGAGGTTTCAGGGTCGTGGTAGAAGAATTAGGACATTTTCGCGCTCATCATCAACTTGAAATTGCGTCAATCTTCTACATTCGTATATGGTTACCTTCGGCCCAGTGTCCAATGTGATATGAGGAAGGTTGCAATGTCGTAGCACGAGAATGAAGACTTTTTTGTGCTCATCATAAATTTGAAATTATATTAATCTTCTACATTCGAATATGGTGACCTTAGGTCTAGTGTCGTATGTAATATGGGGAAGGTTTTAGGATCGTAGAGCATGAACTTCTAATTTTTTCTGCTCATCATGAATTTAAAATTGAATTACTCCCTTTCATTCGTATATGGTTACCTTCAGCCTTCTGTTCTATCTATCATGAGTTAGGTTTCAGGTTTTTAGAGCATCAACTTGGCCTTTTTTGTGCTCATTATGAACGTAAAATAGCATCAATCTTCTTGATCCGTATATCATTTTGAGTTTCGAGAAAAATGGCAAAGGTAAAACAGTCTTTTACTTCAAGAAGAATCTATATTTTATCGTGTTGAATTTTGTTGACAAACCGCCGCTTATACAGTTTTCTTGTCTTATAATATAAAATATGGCAATCTGGCAAAAAAATGGTGTAACATATATTCGTATAATTTCATTTTACGCAGTACATTGTGAGTAATCATGTTCTTAATTTCAAAATCTACAATAGTACCACATTTTTCGATGCTTTATTGCGTAATTATAAATCTAAAATTGTACAATAACAATGAACTTAAACTGAACATAATAACATTCGATGAATATAAATTAGAAATTTTTGAATGTTCTTATCATTGGAATCCTGTTATGAATTGCTATTTCCAAGTCAAATAACGAAGAGAAGAGCTGTAAATGGTAACGAATAATAAAATATTTTTGCAATAAAAAATAAACCATTTTATTGCCTATAGGTTGTATTTTAACGCTATAAATTCCATGTAAAACGTTCGGAGAAAAAGTAACATTTTTTTGCTTCGTGGAAATGGAAGTAGCATTTTCAATTTTTGAATCATCTTACTACGCATTCTGTTTTCTTTCATACACACATACAAATTACATATGCTAGCATAAGCTTACATTTGCTAGCATATGCTTGCATGTGCTTTCATGTGCTTACATGTGCTAGCATATGTTTACATGTGCTAACATATGCTAGCATATGCTTGCATGTGCTTGCATGTGCTTACATGTGCTAGCATATGCTTACATGTGCTAGCATATGCTTACATGATTCCATTTTCCTTGCAAAATTGTAAGCCAGCGATTATTCGGTGGGATTCATGTTTATCCAATATAAAGAGCGTGTTTGAATCTTTTATTGCACGAGCATATTTCGTAAAATGATTTAGAAATTTCAAAAACTGCTCTGCTGTCATTCATCCTGAGGGGTTGGCTGCTCCATCAGCCCCGAAACCAGCTGCAACGAGGAAATCATCTCCAAATTTGAAAATACTGAGACATTTCACACAAGAGTGTTGAACGTACCCTGAAGCCAGTAGCGCAGGTTTTCCGCAGCATACCGGACGAGAAATCCTCCGTGTGTTGGCACCACGTTCTCTTTCAGAATGTCAAGGTACCTTTGAGATACGAGGTCCTCGAAACCTGGCCAGTAAAACTTGGAAATCAATATCGCTTTGCCCTCTAGCAAATCTTCGACAATCATGGCGTTTTTGTTGAGCATATCATCCATACACTCGTCAATTGTTTCATTCGAAGGGAAGACGTCCTAATTAAACACGAATTCTATTTGCACGCCTTTTTCCCTCTTTATGGTGTTCAAGTATTCTTGGTACGTTGATTCCACAACCATCATTTTGTTTTTCATCCTCAACAACTGCTGTTGACCTTTTGGGTAAGATTGAAAAATCGATTTGAGGCTTAGTGGCGGGTTGTTTTTGTCTTTTGTCAGCCGATGTTCGAAAGTGCCGTATCCCTAGAAGAATCGATTTAAACATTAAAAACACAAGACATTTTATACGCGACTTAGAAATTGTATATAATACTCAGACTTTGAAGACATGACTTGGGAATGTTAAGATATGTGTTACATATTGCAAGACATGTCTCGCTTATCTTTGTATATAATTTTGTTTTTACAACGATCATTATACCTGCATGTAAGAAATGTCCTCGTACATATAGCTGTCCACGTATCCGGAAAAATACCCTGGTTTCGGGCTGGCGTACTTGTGGTACGTTGATATGCCGCCTTGGATCCTCAGTATCTCTTTGACTCTCTTCACATCGAACAAAACGTTCTCCAATCCGAGAGGCTTGAATTCAGCTCCGAAGTGAAGTTGCACGAGCGATAGTAGGCGGTAGTCGGCCACTTTTTGCTTTAATGTTTTAAGCAACGGCCCTGTTGGAGGGGAAAGCAGCCAATGGCCTGCTTTGTAATAGTACATTACGCACATAGGGGTGAAAACTTGTGAATGCAAACGAGTGCAGCCAATCACGCGAATTTGCTTCACAAATTTTTGCCCCGTGGTGCGTATACTATTTTTCTCGAAAAGAATGTGGAAATTTGGCGGCTCGAGTAACTCTGATTAGAAAAATACAGCGGCGTGGGGTGGTGGCCGGGTGGTTTGGGGGGGCCGAAGGTCTGCCCATTTTTCATAAACGTCTTAATCATAATTAGTACATTTCTTGAAAAAAACGTGGAAATTTCGCAGCTCGAGTAACTCCGATTAGAAAATTAGTATCTTACAAGTAGGGCAGGAAAATTCAAATATATGAAATCTGAAAGTGTGAATATAAAGTAATATTGACCATTTTAACGTTTTATAGTTATTGAATTAAAAAAACATTTAAGAAAATATAATATTTGAAAATAGTGAAAAAATAAACGAAATAATAAATAATACAAAGTTGAAGTTGTAATATTAAAAAATTAAAAATTGAATAAGAAAAAATACTTGCTGATTTCGGAAATGCTTTTTCAGAAATAGAAAAAATTTTAACATTTAAATATGTTTAAAAATTTGAGACGGAAAATACCCGAAATATTGAAAAATTTTTAAATATCATATTGAACAATATCGCAACATTTAATAGTAAAAAAAGTTAAAAAATTATATATTTTAAAATATAAAAGTTTTAAATGTAGTTTGTGTAACATTGAATATTGAGAAATTAGGAAATGAGGAGAAATGGTATTTTAAGTTATAAATCGTCAAATATATTTCAACGTTACACTTAACAAGAAATTAAAAATTCTTACAAGTCCTGGAGTGGAAGGTCCAGTATGTCTAGTCTGAAAAAAATGGAAATGAAAACACTGTAAATCTTAAAAATCGTGAATGTCATAAACCATAGTGTAACGCAGAAAGTGATGTTGAGACGTGTAGCGATGTAGCCGAGCGTGAGGGGCGAAACGAGAAGAACGAAGTTGGGCGTGGATTCTTAACCGCCACTCGCAGGGATTACTCGCAGGGATTGGGCAGCGTTGATAAAAAAACACTTGTATTCTCAGTCACTTCAATTTTATTCTTTATAACCATTCCAAAAACCGACAATAATTCGATAATCTTACAAGTTTGTTCGCGTATATCCGCGATCGCGACGAGTTTCAACCACGCGAATCGTATGAAACTGTAATAATTCCGGAAACGCACAAGATCAATTTTACAATAACGAAAAAGCCCGGAGGCAGCGCGTACCGCGAAGCGACTCGTCAGAAGAATCAAAATCAAAGCGATGAGGACAGTAAGAAAACTCCAAACGAACAAGCCCAGAGGCAGAGAATTCCGCGGCTTATATAGCCCGATCGGAACTGTCGAGTCATCGATTCTATTCTAAGCGTGCCAATTAACCAATCGAAAGCTGTCGCCTCACGATTCTATTTTTAACGCGCCAATCAACCAATCGAAAGCTGTCTCGTCACGATTCTATTTTTAATTCGCCAGTCATCCAGTCGGATTTTCATTATGCTGAGTCACGCCGTTCAATCGTGTAACGACCCCATTACTCATCGCGTACTTCCCCGCTGAATCATGCTGACGCTCCATAAGTGTCGAGTCATGATCAAAAATTTACGTGACTACAGCTTATTATAGAATCCGGCTGGATTAACCTGTCAGAGTATGTCACTCGGGACGTGACACATAGAACTATAGAGTTTTAAATATTCACCCATTTTCATAAATATTATATGCAATCTTTTAAAAGCATGTTATTGTCAAGACATTTGTCTCATTCAAAACATGTTCACTGAATGAAACTTCCTTAGTGATTTGGGTTTATATAAAAAAGGCATAATTTACATAAAAATCAGAAATTTTCTAAGAACTCCGTTTTTTATAAAGTCAACCTTATAAAATTTGTATCAAGAAAATTTTTTTATCAAGTGACCTTCTAAAAAACTTACAAATAAATTTTTTTCACAAAAAAGGGAGACGGTTTTATAAAAAATTGTGAATTGTTCATAAAAAATATTCTAGACCCATACATTTTTTATGAAATTTGATATTTCTCTAAAAAATTTTTCAATCTCATGAAAAATTTTTCATTTTCATGACTTTTTTTAAATTTTTTTAAGAAACCCTGGTAACTGTGATTTTTATAAATAAACGAAAAATCATCATAAAAAACTCCGTTTTTACGAATCGATTACGAAACTTCATGAAAAATTTTGATTTCCATAAAAACAGTTTCATAAAAAATTTTATTTTTATAAAACAAAAGTTGATGAAGTTTTGTACTTCATAAACAGTTTTATAAAAGTTATTTGAAAATAAAAATATTTATAAAACTGTTTCATAAAAATCGGTATTTTTTATAGAAACAGTTTTAAAAAACTGACATTTTTTTACAAAGCTTCTATAAAAACAGAATTTTTCATTAACATTTAATAAAGATTTTTTTAAAAATTAGAGAATAGGAAAGTTATTTTTAAAAAAATTTTTTGGAAAATATTTATTTAAAAATTTCCGCAAAAAGAATAATTTTACAAAAATAATTTTTTCTGTAAAGTTTTTATAACGTCACTTTAGAAAAAAAGTTTTTTCAATAAAAATTTTATAAGGTCGACGTTATAAAAATAAAAAAAATTTTTTTCATAAGGTTTTCATAAGATTAACCCATTAACGCCCAAATTGTAAGTATGCACATGATCATATTTCATCGATTGCCAAAAACGCTAGGATAATGGAAACCTTACGAAACTTCATACTTAACTATTTTCGAGTATGCTCTTTCC
>JAPYZL010121858.1:0-32093 GCA_030522825.1 Platygaster orseoliae
AATAATTATTATATGCTATTATATAACTATTATTATAATAGACTGAGAGGCAAAGGCGACGGCCGACGTCATCCCCTCTAAGCACGTCGCTTTTTTTTAAGAACCCCGGATTTCTTAACTGCTTAAAAACACCGAAGCTGGAGCGGAGCGTATAAGGCCTTATATGCTCCACTCCAGCTCCAGAGTTTTTATTTGCTAAAAACTCCGGAGCTGAAGCGGAGCGTATAAGGCCTTATATGCTCCGCTCCAGCTCCAGAGTTTTTATCTGCTTAAAAACATCGGAGCTGGAGCGAAGTGTATAAGTCCTTATATGCTCCGCCCCAGCTCCGGAGTTTTTACGTTCATCAAACTCCGGAGCTTATAAGCCGGCAGAGCGGAGCTTATAACGGAGCGGCTCAACATCCCTGGTCTGGAATATAAATTTTTATACACTTTTTTAAAAAATAGGATCTACGTAGTTTTTGAATGTTAAAAGATTTACAGAGAGTTCTGTATGTCAAAACGAAAGTTAAGAGAAGTAAAAATATTTTTAAAATATAATCTAAATAGAAAGCCATAAACTGTAAAAGAATCAGCAAAAAATTCATTAAGGATGTAAACGTTTTTAAAAAGACTCAAAATTGGATTTTTTCAATACAGAAAATTGTTTTTCAAAAAAATCTCCTTGATTTCGTTAGGCAAGTAAACAACCATTCCTGGTTCAATCTCCAAGTTCCAAAAAGGCCAATAAAAATCCAAATCGCGTCCTGCAGTAAATATCGAAATCCCACATCATCCCAGTAATGCTGTTTGTTTCCTCCACAAAATGTCCCAGTCGGCAAAAGAAAGATCGCGGAAAGTTTCTAATGTAAAATTCAAGACGCAATATTATCGGCGGAAGTGCAGCTTTTCTCGATACGGTATAACTTTGAACGGTAAATCAAAAATGTCCCAAGATTTCCTGCCATCAAGGGCACAACTTACACACATATTTTATTGTTTAATAATAAAACTTGGCCGCTTCTCGATACCCTGACATGTGACCAAAGTAATACTCGACTTTTTCATTCTTTTCTTTCACAACTGCGAGAGAAGAAAAAAGGAAGAAAAATGGCCAAGGAAAATCGTCCGCGAGAGACTTCCGGATAGGTTTTACGATCTTATAAATCTGACACGAAAATATTTCCCTGACTTTTCCCGTTTTGTCCTCTCTCGAACGTTACAAATCCCGTCTCTCGGAAAAATAGATCGAAACTTGAAAACAATTATTGCTCGATTCAATGAAAAGAATCGACTCGTCACTCGTTTTTACCCGAAAGTACCATCTCCATGTTTCAGTAGATCCGGAAAAGTTCCTTTCATTGCGACGTGGAAAGTACTGGATGATGGTTTTTCATCGCAAACTTTGATATTATGTACATAAATCCATTTGATTACCAGTAAAAACCGTGGTAACTTTTCACTCGAACGAGATAACTTTTTAACCATCCCCAAGCTTTAAGCTTTCCCTGGAGTGGGATTGAAATGAAGCATTTACAAATATTACGAGGATTCGAAGAAACTTGATAGCCTATCTGAAATCGAATTGGAGCACGTTAAGTTTTTGGGTTTTCCGGAAATTGAGGGAAAGTGATGGTAAAAGTTGAAAATTTTAATTACGAAGATTTTTGCATCTCCATTGCATAAAAAAGAAATCGATAATCTGGCTTCACAGTTTAATAAATTTGAAAAATCCGAGAACTGAAAATGAATAAATTAGAAACTAATACTACGATTACTACGATTGTTAGTAACAAAACAAATTTCTAAAATTCCAGAATTTCATTGAGCTTGGAAATTTTTATTCGTTTTTGAAAATAAGACAAATTTTGACTTAAAAAAATATTAAGTCTACATTCTTAATTCTTCGCTGCATCGATTTTAAAAATATTCTATTCATGTTTTGAGAAGCGTTCATTACCGAAGACATTTTTGAAATTTATATTTATGAGATAATTTAATTTCAAAAAAACAAAACCAAAGAATCTGCGAAAATGATGCCTTGACATCAAAAAATCCTAAACAATGAATTTTTGGTTACTAGAAATTAATGTTCAATATAAAAATTTTGTAGTTCAAAATTTTTAAAATTTTATATTAAAATGACAATTGAAAAAAAAAAATTTTTTTTGAAAAGTGAAAAAAAATTTTCTGTAAGATTGAAGCTTCTGGTAAAAAATTCACAAAATAACAATAATCAGACAATTTTCGATCAAGTTGTTAAATTAAAAATAGAAAATAAAGTTTTCATTTATATTTAAGAAAATTTATAACTTGTTATAATAATCTAATAAAAAAAAATTTTTAACAACTTTAATCAGAAATTTGAAAAAAATGTAAGTAAATAATAATCGTTCTTTTCAATAATTTTTTAAACTTACAATCAAAATACTCTATTTCTCAATTTGAAAAGACAAAATTGTAAAAAGATCTACATCAGTTGTTAGTTCTATTCTTCACGAATCCGACCAAATTATTTAACAACAAAACTGAATTTAATACACTTTGGTTCAAAAATTGTAAAATATAGTTAAATATTTTTAAATTTCGCTCTTCCAAAATTGTGTGATCGGAAGACTGAATTTTAAAAATTCGCATATTGAAAAACTATAATTTTAACAGTTGTCGGTTAGATTTCGATTACTTATGGAATTTACAGTTTCTTAAAGAATTTTTGAATAATCAAAGTAAATAATGAAATGATTATTTAGAAAGTAAACCACTTTTACAATAAATGACAAGGAATCCCACAAATTCTTTTTAAAATACAAAAGTATGATAGAAAATATCTTTGATATCTCTGAAAGTTGACTTGTTTCAAAAAAAAAATAATCTCTCAGTTTTCTGAAAACTTTTTCACTAATATTTCCACTGTTTTCCAGCTACAAACTGCACTTTAGCATTATCTCGTGTCACATTTAGTATGCGTTTCTCGCTACTGTCGCTCCAGAATTTGTCTTGCCTTCCTGCACATGACTTTCTTCTCTCGCTGCGTCTCTCTTTTCTCCCTGAATTTACCGTCGTTCTTTCGAGCTCGTTTTTTTTCTACATCACGGTAGCACACTGCTGTTTTCGAGAGATTATACGAATGAACCAAATCAAGGCACTTAAAGCGTCGAGCAGCGCAGAATGTCCGAACGCATCTCGACATTATACGATGCTGTGCTCACAAGCTGCGTGTTTTATGAACGTAACCATCTGGCACTCGAACTCACACCCTTCCTTTGCAGAGTTTGAAGGAGAGAAACGGCGAATCGTGATGTTGTGCAGCCTCGAAAATAATTGAAGTATTCTGGCTTCATCATATAAAAGCTGAATTTTTCAGTTTCTTCGTAGGAGAAAATATCACGGTTTTTCAGGCATGTTTACTGGAGGAAAATTTTTCAGGGTTGATTGAGTTAATGTAGGTTTCGACTTGTAGAATAAATTTGAGGTGTGATTTTTGTCTAATTTTTTATTGTTTGAAGAAGTGAAACAGATCTATGCATATTGATGAAAAAATAAAAAATTACAATAATGAAACTTTGTATCATTTGAAGAGATGTTTTTTGATGCGAATTTTTTGATTTCTAAACATATAGAAGAATTTTTCGAAAAAAACAAAAATTCATCATTTACGAAAAATAGGGCATTCTGAAGTCCTGAATTGAATTTCACAAACTTTGCACGATTTTTGTTTATGATTGTTTGAAAAAAGTTGCTTGAACCGAAGTAATGGAATGTTGCTACAAAAAAGCAATATAAACTTAAAACTGAAGCCTTACTATTACTATAAAAAAATACAGAACTTTTTTTGTAATTGATTACCTTTCGCTTTTTGGAAAGCGAGGAAACATATTTGAGTGATTTTATATTCATTTAATTAGGAGTGAAAACGAAAAACATTTTCAGGAGAGCTTTTGCAAAAAAAAAAAAATTGTAAATTTATGAACCAATTATCTTTTACTGTAGTCGAATGATTTTTGATAATCTAGTTACAGGAGTATGATTTTTGTGATTTAAAAATCACTGAAGTTAAGATTCATTTTAAAAGACTTCGTTTTTTTTAAATTTCTTTAGTATTTCTACAACTCACAAAGGTTAATGATAATATTATGGATTTCTATACAGCTTTTTAGAGTTTGATACTCGAAGAATTGAAGTTCTAAAAATTTTTAATACTTTACAGACTTTTAAAAAAATTTTCTACTTTGTTCTAGCTCAACATTCATAATTAGAATGTTGTTCAAGAAATAATTTTTCCTGAGCCAAAACAGTTATTATTCTTAAATGTTTATCATTAATATAAATAATTATGTACATAATAGTGGTGTAAATAATAAGTTAATATATTATTTTCTAATAAGTAAAATTGTTAATTCTAAATGTCGTTTAACCTTGACACATAACATAAAATCATTTATTAAGTCCTCTAGATTTCACTAAATACATTTTAAAGAATTTTCACATATGAACATATTCAATACTAACATTCTTATCCATAACATGAATTTAAAATAAAATTTTCCTCCTACACCTTGCGCATCGTATTCTTTTAACTCCTAAAAATAATGCATTGATTAAAGTAAAATAAAATCAGTATGTTAAGTAAGTATGTAAAAAAATTTTCAAAAATATCTCGAAAAAGCAAATAAAAAACCGAAACACAATTCTCTGATTTTTCAGGTAGAGTTCCCCTCCCCTCCTCTCTCATAATCTACAAATCGTCACCTAATCATGCCTGGTACTTTTCACATATTTTGCCCTTGCACAAAGAAAGTCCCCGCATTTCAGGGAACAAGGCGTGCTGGTGAAATTCATACAAACATCTTGTTTAGTCTCGCGTACCCGCATGTACCAGCCCCGTAGATTTGCACGGGGCATAATTGCAGCGCAAACATTTCCACGGGAGCGCTGATTGCGAGACTCATTATTTTAGTGGATCTGCGAATCGAGGTATTCTCAAGACTCAGCCCGCTCTTGATTAAGGGGGACTCATTATTGCTCATAATCAACGCACCACAATAGGGGAAGACGCGGAAGTAAATTCATCCCCCTCCTTCCAACCACCACGCGGAGCACGTAATTTTCCGACGACTGTCTGTACTTTTCCGTGTTCAAGAGAAATGAATAGCTCTTCTGCTTGTCGATTTCTCAGTTTTTTCTCATCGCTTTATTGGATTTCTTCATTGAGTTAAAACAAATTGGATTGAATTTTCGCATTTTTCATAGTATCTGCTCGTTTTACTCGTTAAAGAGTTAAGTCGTTTCTCTTGTACTGGAGAATTAATGAAGTTTCGAACTAGGAGAAGTTATTAATTCTACCAAGGTCGATGAAGACGTTCATGAAACTAGATCTGTGGTAGATGGTTGGCTCCCTTGAAAATGAAAAACTATTGGTATAATTTCCATTGGTTTTTAGTAGTGTTTTGAATTAATTAATAAAATTATTATTTAAGGATCATTCATTGAAATCTGTTTTCAAAGAATTTGTGTAATTACGGAACAGTTATTTGAATTGAAACGTGAAAAATTCCTACACATTTATCAAAGCTTCAGACACTTCCGTTTCATCAAATTTCGTTGCAAACAAACCTGACCATAAAGCAAAATCAACAACAGCCATATTCCTCATCCAAATCTTCACCTTTGAAAGTGGCGAGGGTCAAAAACAGAGCACGAATTTGCATTGATGCTTAATTCGGAATGAGATGGCGAGGCATCGAAGCAGAGTTTAAAGTCGCCTCGTAAAGCTCCAGTAGCGACGGTTATTGCTGGTCAGCCGAGTTCTGGTCCGTCCAGAGAAGAAAGTTAGTGGCCAATAAACGTCCCATTGCGTTACGGCTGGCCGTTGAGCGAAGATACCAGCGCTTCTTCAGTCCCCATCTGCCGCTACCATAATCGATTAATATGTTATCGCACCCAGGCCATGTCCTCCTACGGCCGTTATGGAATTTAAACCTTGGCTGTTTTCCCGGCCGATCGATCCACGATGCTTTACAAATCCGACCACGTTTAAGGACGAATCTAAATGTAAATTACCTTCAGACGTTACAGCTTTAATTGAAAAGTCCTTCATCCAGAATCCCATCGTTGTTTGAATGGTAACTCGGGGAATTCGGCAATGAAGCGGAAAAAATTGAAATTTGAGATTAAATTACCAGCAATTAAAATGTCCTTGGGATTATTTCAAGTTGGTTCGAATATTTGAAGATGCCACAGGATTCTCAACTTGTTGATCTATGCTGTGGCAGACGAAACTTGGCGGTTTTCAACGCAAAACCGCATCTTGAGTCGAAACACCGTTGCAGTGAAATTCAAAGATGATAATTAGTCCACGGTCATTAATAATGTTGAAACTATTACGCAAGAGAAATCCAGCTTTCATGTTTTTTTAAATTCTGCTACGCTGCGTTTTTTCAAAGTCTAATTATCTCTACTTGAATTAAGCCAAAAATCACTTAATCACAAAAATAAAAATTCCACAGTCAGCAAAGCATACAACCCATGGCCAAATTTTTTTTCTTGTGGTTTAACCCGACTCCATTTTGATTGCTCTCTGTAATTTTGCCGCGCCCGGTGCAATTACGAAGAGAGAAAAGTTGTCACGAATTTATCGCTGTAAGTGCACTTTTTAAAACGCAGCGAAAATTCGAACGTCCTTTTCCGCGGTTGGTGGTAAATTAAAATTCTGGTATTCGTTCCGGACTTGGGCTAGGAGTGTAACATTTATGCCCGCGCTAGAACAACATTACAGGGCGATATTTAACGAGGAGTTACTGGGGAAGGGTAAGCCGAGCTTTTCCCGCATTATCTTGTGGAAGCGACCAACGCTGACTCAGTTTTGCCGGTAATCCGGCGCTATTATCAAACCGAACGGAACTTGGAACTATCATGTACACGCACTCGCTTTTTCTTTTTATTCAGTTAAGGATCTGAGCATTGATTAGTCGATGAACATTATTTTCATCCGACAAATGTTATACTACACTGCAGGCTATTATTATTCGAACTCCTGACATGAATTTAATTTTTTCAAAGATTCGTTATATTTTCGATCGATACTTTGTTTTATTATTTACCAACATTCAAGACCAAGTCGCGTGGATTTTACTAAATACTTATCGTTAAGGGGGGAATACCAATTAGAAGTAGGAAACGGTTACTTAATTTCGGGCGTGGATAAGAAAAAAACTATGGATGATAGAAAAATCAAATTTCGTACGTAGGTTGTATGTTATATTTCTAATAAAACAAAAAAATTTTTACTGCAAAATCTGCATCTGACTCGTTGTCAGAAGCGTGCAAAAAAGAGTCTGCAAATTCACGGCGGGACAAGTTGCAAGAAAACGACTGAATCGATTTTCATAATTTTTTTCGCTAATTATAGAGAATACTACTCTCTAGTCCTTGACATTTTCAGTTTTTTCAAAAAAAAATTTTTTTTCTTCTAAAATCGAAAAAAAGCAATTTTTTCATTTTTTTCGAATTTGCTGATTGTTACTGCAAAAACAGCATTGTTTTTGCTGAAAGTCGTTTGTCAAGGACTAAAAAATAGTATTCTCTATAATTAGCAAAAAAAATTATGAAAATTGATTCAGCCATTTTCGTGCAATCTGTCCCACCGTGAATTTACAGACTCTTTTTTTGCACGCTTCTGACAACGAGCCAAATGCAGATTTTGCAGTGAAATTTTTTCTGTATTATTAGAAATATAACATACAACCTTCATACGAAATTTGATTTTTCCATCATTTATAGTTTTTTTTCTATCCACGCCCGAAATTAAGTAACCGTTTCCTACTTCTAATTGGTATTCCCCCCTTAAATGATACAAAGTTCATCTTTGGGTTTTTCAGCCATTTGTTGATTTTTTGACATCTACACTCACAAGAAAACCTTATTCTCGCAGCCACCAATTTTTGTGAAAAGAGAAATCGGCGCACTCAAACTTTGATTAAATTTGGAGCAAAAATCAAAAGCTATTTTAAGTGGTTCGCTTTGCTGCTAGTTATTATTCTCTAGTCATCACTTTTATGCGAAACTCCGATTTTCCGACAAGTTTATTTAAGTAGTAAAAATAAGGAGTAGCTATTCTAGGATCTTACTTTAGGAAGAGCTACAATTTATCATTGAATTTTTTGCGAGTATAACCAATGGCGTAACTACACCTGCTTTGGATGTGTTCCACTCCGAAAAATAGGCCCCCTACCTTCATAGCTCCCTCCAGCCCCGACTCAATGAATTTCGGCTTTTCAAAAATTTTAAGATATTCAGAAATGTCTAAGACACTTCTCAAAATATCATATTTGAAATTCTAAGACGGTATCAAGTGTCTTATTCGGAATACTTAATTATTCTCTAATA
Organism: Platygaster orseoliae; assembly: GCA_030522825.1. Classification (NCBI taxonomy): domain Eukaryota; kingdom Metazoa; phylum Arthropoda; class Insecta; order Hymenoptera; family Platygastridae; genus Platygaster; species Platygaster orseoliae. Next base: position 8,365 of record JAPYZL010121858.1, read on the forward strand.
TCCAAGACACTTACTAAAATGTCGAATTTAAAATTCTGAGACACTTCAATGTACCTCATTCAGAATATTGAAACACTTTCAGACTTCCAAAATACCACATGATTATTTATTATGTTATTGTATATATACATATATTATATTTGTATTTCCAGGCACTTTCAAACGTCTAAGACACTTTAGGAAGTGCCTTATTCGAAATTTGAGGACTTTTTGTAGAATCTTCCTCGGAATTTCAAGACACTCTTAAATGCCTCAGTCTTTTACCAAATGTCTTCTTCAAACTTCCAAGATATTCAGAAACGTCTCAAGCATTTTTCAATATGTCTTATTTGAAATTCTAAGTCACTTTAGAGTGTCTCATTCGAAGTTCTTATACACTCTAATATCCAAAACACTCATCGAAGTGTCTTATTTTAATTTCTAAGACACTTCAATGTTTCATATTCGGAATTCCAAGACACTTGTTAACGTCCAAGACACTTTTGGAGTGTCTCATCAGAGCTATGAAGTCACACTTCGAAGTCTCTTTGACACTTTAGAAAGTGCCTTGTTTAAAATTACGAAACCTTTTAAAGTATCTCTTTCAAAATTCTTAAACACTCTCAAATGTTCAAGACACTTCTCAAGAAGTCTTATTTGATATTCTACGACACTTCAATGTATCTTATTCGGAATTCTAAGACTCGTTTATATGAACAAGACACCTTAAAAGTATTTTATTCAAATTTCAAGACACTTTGAAACGTCCAAGACACTTCTTGAAGTGCCTTATCAAATATTCAAAGAAACTTCTCGAAGTCTTTTAAAAATACTTTAGAAAGTTCCTCATTCTGAATTTGAAGACCTTTGAAAGTATCTTTTTAGAAATTGTAAGACACTTTTAAAAGTCTTAAGACACTTACATGAGTGTCTTTTTCAAAACCAATGTATTCAGAAATGTCTAGGACACTTCCAAAAATGTTTTTTTTTTAAATAAAGACACTGTGTCTTGAAATTTTACTGTAAAATAGTAGGTAAATTCTCAATTTATTACTATCCATTACAATAACGTTGTCGATTGCATTGTAACATTGTGATACGTAAAAATCATACGTCGTATTCGCAAATATATATCAAAATTGTCTTTTTCTTCTAGGTCAACACTTTTTACTGTTTATAAAATTTATTAAAAAAATCAAAATATTCCCCCGCCTTCGCCAAAATCAAGCTTCACTACAATTATACTACTTTTTCTATATATTCAGCAAAATAGGATTGCTTGTGTCTTTTTTTTTGGGGGGGGGGGTTAAGCCCCCTTAGCCCACCCTCTGGACACGCCACTGGAAATATGTAAATTTTCGAATTCTCAAAAATTAAACTTCGAAAATCATTGAGGCGATCATCAAAAATTCAAGAAATTTATAAAAGTACTGGGAAAACCCATAAATTTTTATAAATAACGAAGAATGAAAAATAAATCAATAAAAACACAAGCAGTGTATTACATACCATAAATTATTGTTAGTTAACTTTGCTGAAGGTACAATAAAAGTGTATGAAATATTTAATTTATGAATTCCCAATCAATTCTCAATTCCCTTTAATTTGAAATAAGGTTTAATATTGAATGGATTCTGTAAAAATACGAAAAATACTTACTCTACGAAAAATCTGTAAAATACTTGATACATTAAAATACTATTTTACAAAAAATTTATTGTTACACCGAAAATGTATAGAATTTTGAATCGTATTACATTCAATTCTAAAAATATATATAGTTAATGAAAATATGGAAGGTTCATAAACACAGAAAAACTCTAAAAAACTTTCTCAAAATCGAAAAAGAAAAAACGCACAAAATACTACCAGTCCTAAAAAACGATATATTCACATGAATATCATTTTTTGAAAAATCTGAAAAAGAACTAATAATCCATAAAACTTTGAACTCTGCAACATCAAATTCCAAAAATCTATGTGGAAATCTGTCAATAAACTAGAAAATTCTCCAAAACGTAAACTTACCAAAATAATTCGAAAATCACTAATAGTATAAGAAATCTTTGCAATACAAGATGTTTATGAAGATTCTGCTTTAAAAACCTTAAATTGCTATAAATTAGTATAACTTTGAATTCCAGAGTATAGAATTTAAAGCATGTTTGGAGTTATCCTTAAAAATACAAAAAAATCTGTATAAAATTTAAAATATAAGTTTTATTTTCTGATTTCTTGAGCTCTTTTTGTAGATCAGGTAAAAACGGTCAACACAATAGTGCTCGTAATTTTCATCTCCTTAAAAAAAAAAATTTTTTTTAATCTGGATTGGAAAGAATTTTCATTTGTAAATAAAAACAATTATATTTCAAAAAACTCCGCAAAACACGCGCATAATATATTTATTCTACAATAAGAACACATCAAATCGTTCGAGACAATATAAAATGAAGAGAATAAAAAAAAACGAAAAAACTGCAATTCCTCCTCTCACACGAAGTAACTAGCATCAACCACAAGCGAAACTCGTTAAAAGCCAATTTTTATTCATTTTCATATAGTTGAACTTTTGCGTTGCTTGATAAATGGTTTTTCCATTTACGTTTTTCAGTCAGGGGCTGGTACGAGAATGAAATTTTCCGCGAGTTTGAAATTCTTCCGTGGCGTGTCCTTTGAAAAAAAAGAAAAAAAAGGGAAAACCTTTTACCCGTCTTAATGTTGGATGGGTTTCAGAAACGCGCTCATCCACTGTGCAGCTTTTAAGCGTTAACATGCCTGCTCATACAATTCCGGGGTCGCATTATACTAAAGAGTGGGCATATAAGAGAATAAGATGAAAAAAGGAACGTTCCGAGAGACATGAAAAGACGGGAAAAACGCGATTGGGGCATAGCGAGAAATCGAAAATAGTGATAAACAAAATGTTTCTCAATTTTTATCTTCATTTCATGAAAAATATTATAAATTATAGTTAAAATACGAAAAAAAATACGAATTTACAATGTTCCTAAATTTTGTAAAAACTCATGTTTTTTCTGAGGATTGTTTTAAAAAAAGGGGGCAATTTTCTATGAGTAACGAATCCGAGGGAACGATTCGATAACCAAGCGAGCGGTTGATGAGATGGAATTGATAAATTTTATCGATCTTATGCATATTCGAGGTGGAAGTCACTAAGCCCAAGAAGGCGGCTGCGTGTTGGGTAGACTACAGCGGTAACTAGTTTAACGTTACTCCGGTTTTCGAGCCGACTCCTTATTCGAGGGTGCGATAGTGTTACTATAGATACAGCTGATTCTGCCGGAGCACTATAAATTACATAAATGAAGTAGCCCCATCCCCATTCGAACGAACGTCTTATCAAATTTATAACATGATCACTAGAGCTTCCTTTCCAAAGCGACTCGAGCAGTCTGGAACAAGGCAACTTCCCCAGCAATTTCTAAAATAGCTGCTGCCTAATAAAGTGCGAGGAAACAAGGAATTTTCCTTACAGTCAATATTGCAGAGATTATTCATCGTAACAGTGTGGATACTTTATGTAAAATCAATTTTTATCTCTATGAGTTAACAACAAGAGGAAAAATTTAAAGTGAGGATTATGACGATAAGTAGTTATATCAAGGTTTGGTCAGACGTGGACGAAAGAGATTATTTTCGATCGATTTTCGTTCGTCGAAAAAAAACTTAAATATCGGTTTTTGAATTAAAACGAAACTCATTGCATCTGCAATTATTGTTTTATTATTTTTATATAATAATAAAAAAATTTTTTGTCCATATAACAATTTGTTGATGGGAATATCGATCAAACTTCATCTAACGACTTTAATTCATCATAAAGATATTTAACAACATAGTAACTTTCTAAAATTGTAAATTGAAAAATAAATAAATTACACTCACTACTTTTGTTATGCAACATTCAATTATCGATTCATGAAATTCACTTTCATGATGCAAACTCTTTTACAAGGAAATCCAGTTTCAACATTCCTCCCAAAATACCCAATTCCATTTTCGTTAACAGATCATAAATTATTCTTTGTGTATATCAAAGTCCTTCAAATCGCATTCAAAAACCCGCTGAGTTGTTCACTCCGAAATTCTGATGGGATTTCCGTACGGATTTGTCATCTCGATCATTAAAAATTCAGATTCGCATCTTTGCTAATGCTGTGATCGATTCTCCCGTGGGCTGCAACAAGCGGCTTTGTTGCTGATATGCGGGAACGGAACTGAATACGCGTATTTACAGAGCTTTTATCCCATCTAGCATTCCGCTTCATTTATTCCAGAGGTGCTGATACCACGTACGTCGTTTCCAGAACCAGCTTAACCTAATTTTTACGATCCATGAAAAACCACTAAACCATGCACCATAAAAAACGGCTATTGCGTAAAACCTTTACACATTAAAAGATATGACTGATAAACTCTTTGCAGTAAATGTTGGGTTTTATATTAATTTCCACAATTAATCTTTGAGCGAAGGAATTGAATTACTTTTGACGAAACTTACATCATGGAACTTACATCATGGAACTTACATCATGGAACTTACATCAATGGAAATTATTGTCCAATAATAATTTCTGAATGACGATAAATTCATTCAACAACAAAATTGACACGATTCCTCAAAACTCGAGGCAAGTGCTTGTTATCTCGAGCGACATCGCGCGAATTCATAACCCAAGCCCTGATTAATGATCCACCGAGAAAGCCGGGAAAGATAGAAATTAAAATCCACGGGGTTCGAAAAACTTGCTAATGACCCTTGATTGAGTTGCGTTCACGCAAGAGCTCGTAATACTTTCCGATTGCCAAGTATTCACGAATCGATATCTGTTTTTCTGTTGCAGGATTCGGTTTCGTCACGTTTCAAAGCGAAGACGTCGTCGACAAAGTGTGCGAAATCCACTTCCACGAGATCAATAACAAAATGGTGAGTAGGGAAAGGTCGAATATCGCTGGTAAGGGAAACGCCGGAATGCGCCGCGGTGACTAGGGCAATCAATTATCCGAATAATAGAGGGCCACCGTCACTCATGTTGGTTATTTGTATTGGGCCAACAACTGTACTTCCGCGTGTACACAAATGATAACGGTTATCCCGGAGCGTTCCTTGAATTGGGACTGACGGTCTCGACTTGGAACTGTCTGTATATTTGCCCTGTGCCATACACCGGCGTACAATGCAATTTGCAGTCAAACAAAGAGTTATGGGGGAGCCCGATGTTGCCCGTCGAATTTACGATCGAGTTGTCTTCAAACAACCTTGATAATGCAACGACTTCTCGCTTCGCATGGTCGGTTACGTTTCGACAATGCTTTTCGGGGGCTTTTTCAGGCTTGACTTGAAACTCGAGGGCCTTGACGGTTTTTGGGGTTGCGTTTTTTGCTTGATTCGTGAAGAGTTGACCTTCTATTCGGTCAAGGTAAAGCCTATCAAAAAATACTGATTCCTGAACAATCAATTTAAATACTCAATATTCTTAAAATTTTCTATACTACGATGATTAAATTTATAAATCTTTTTAATTAAAATGCAAAAAAAAATAAATTATTCTACTTTTAATAATTAAGTCGAATGATTGGATCTCAATCATTCAGAATAAAAAATTTACAAAGAGTGTGAAATATGAATTTAGAAATTAGCAAAAAAATTGAATATTTTTTAACAAACTTATGAATCTTTACTTTAAAACAGTTACTGATTAATTGAGAAAAGTCTACAAATTCACGGTGTTTAACGAAATTCCGGTTTTTTTATTTCGCTAACTCGAAAATAAAAAAAATTCTGGCTGGAGGAGAATTTGAATTTTTAATATTTGTCTAGGATATGGTTAAAAATGAAATTCGAAAAATACTTTTAAGCAAGTGAATGATAGTGAAAATAAGAATGTCAGAAAATGCTAAAACTTGAAAAAACTTCGATTCCTCAAGCATCGAATTCTAGAAATGTTCGTAACAAATTCATGAAAAAATCAGGAAAGTTCACGAATCATACAAACACTAAAGAAATGGTACAATAATAGAAATCCATGAAACTACTATTTTCCACAAAATGAATATCACATTTCAAAACTTTATTTACACCGAAAAATGAAACATACAAATATGTTTCAAAATACAATAAATCTATGAAGATATGATTTCCTCACGCATCTATTAAAATTTCGAAAATCCATGATAATTTAAATTGTAGAAAAACATATTTTGAAATTATTCGTACTCTTCAGAGGAAAACTACAAAATATTACGAAATTTCAAGAATCACTCAATTTATTATATTCAGTATTTATAAAATAAACTCAACGTCCATGAAATTGTATATGTATACTACAGCAATAAATTTTAGAAACCTATTCAGCAATGCATAAAGTACTAGAAATTTATTAAAATATTAAAAAGCGAAGCAAAATTTGAAACAATATAAAAAAAAATGTTCATTGAAAAATCAAGTCTAATTATTGGATCTCCTACCCAAAAATATAATAAAATAATACAATTCATTTAGTTCTATTTATTTTATTCAATATAGCCTGAATAAAATGAATAGCGCCAAAGTAGCTGTTTTATTATATTATATTCTTGGCTCCGAGGGACAGCTAGTTTTAGAAAAAATTCATAATCGACGGAGCGTCCATACAGCTGTTATATTTTATTCATAATTTTTTCACGCTTCAAAAAATTAGTGTCGTTTTCGCATGAAATCGACTGTCCGGGTAAGATGTGACAAACTCCTGTAAAAGTAAACTTATTGTTTTGTGTCTACCGTCAACTTATTTTCAATTAATTTGTTTTAAGAAATTGTTGATAATCTATAAATACTATCAAGTTGAAATCTCATAAATAAAAGTCAAATCTTGGCCAGAGTACAAATCTACATTTCACATTTGATCGACACCAAATTTTGCATACGTAATTTAATAGTTTCCAGAAGGAATACATTACGAAAAATATTTTATATTTTCGAATTCATAATTTTCTTCATGTTCATCTTCAAATAAAATAAAAATAAATCGATATTATGTCATAAATTCTTTTTTACTTATTAAGGGGGTCTTCTACCTTGTAGCCTCGTTTTTAATACCAGTTTTTGAGAATGAATTGTAGGGAAACCAATCTTGCAATCCAGGTGTGGTTTTTTAGATTAAATTAATTCATTTATAAACTTCCAACAGAAATTTTACATAAATTATACTGTCCCAATTTGACCGTCATAGTACCTTAAAATATCCCTTACGAAAAATGTATACCAAAACGGTTTCCACAATTTAGCTCATGAAAATCGTCTGAAAAAAAAAATCAAAATGATTCAGTTTTTTTTACTTTGACTATTATTTGACACGAGAAATTTGCAAGATTTGAAAATTTCACGAAATAGTAAAAAAACAAACAAATAAACACATCATTTCTACAATTCCAAAGTCGAGAACAGCCGTAAAAGTTGTTGAAATGGAAAAAATCCAAAAAGCTCGTGTCAGACGATAGCCAATGTCATGAAAAACAGCATTATTTTGGTTTTTCTTTTTCAGACAACTATTATGAGCTAAGTTGTGTCAACCGTTTTGGTATAAATTTTTCGTAAGATATATTTTAAAGTCAAATCATGGTCAAATAGAAGACACTAAAATTTCAATAAAATTTCTATTGAAAGTTTATAAATAAATAAATTTAATGCTAAGAATCGCAATTCGATTGCATTGTTAGTTTCCTTACAATTCGTTCTCAATAAACACTATCAAAAACGAGACCACGAGGTAGAAAACCCCCTTAATTCTAAAATATTCAATCACGAGGACAGCTAGTATTTTATAAAAGAAATTGTGAAAAACTGAAAGAAAAATTTTCCAAACCGTTGCAGGTCGAATGCAAGAAAGCACAACCCAAGGAAGTGATGCTTCCGGCAAACTTGGCGAAGACGAGGGCGACCAGCAGGGGCGCATACGGTGAGTTGGTGATGGTCGCGACACCCCCCGCCACTTATCGCTACGCACCGTATCCCCTCCCCTCCGCTGCCGCAGCGGCCCATGCGGCCCATGCGGCCGCGGCGGCCGCGACCGCGGCAAACCCCCACCACTTGCTCACTCCGTTAGTCGCCACCACTCCAAGCGCCGCCGCTACCTACCAATATGCGGCACCCTCCGCGGTTTACGACGTTAAAAGGGCGCTGGCCGCGGCCGCTGCGGCCTACAGTCGTCCGCACCCCGTCGCTGCGGCCGCGGCCGCGTCCCGAGCAGCGACTCTCACGTATTCCATGAGCGACCTTTTGGGTGTTCAGGGAATAGATTTAGGTGCCGTTTACCATCCCATGCAGGCCATCGGTCTGTGACCGACGATTTTGACGCCGCTCACGAGACCGCAATGAACAATGCTTCTTTGAAGATGATCCTTTTTTTTCAAGTGTTCATAAGAACAAGAATATGTTATTTCTGGGGAATGTGGTTTTTAGTTAGACTTTACCGACCATTTGACCATCCAATCTCATGACGTTTTCGGGTGACTGCTCTCGGAGCATTTTCCCGTGTGCTAGACAGAGACAGAAGTGCTCTTGAAGCATGAAAGTTTATATTGCATTCATTCGATGTCCAGAAGATGGAGCAGTTTCATCCATTGATGGGAAAGAGATGGATAGTACTCTGCTGGCTCTCAGAGCACTTCTGTCTTTTTCTAACACACGTAAAAATTCTCTGAGAGCAGTCACTTGAAAATGCCATAAAAACCTGCTAGTTTTTTGTTGATGTGAATATTTTTCTTTGCATGCGATATTTAACACCAAAGATTGAGCCAAAGTGACATATACGATCAAATATAGGCGTACTTTTCAATGTACGAGTATACTCAGAGAAAAGCTTACTGAATTTGAATAAATTTTCATGTGAATTCAAGCTTGAGAAAGTTTCTTGTGTAATTTAAAATATTTTTAATTTATTGAACTCTTATGAGTAACTAAACTAAATTATTCGTTACATTTCAATGAAAACTCGTTGAAATTCGTATTAAAGAAATTTTTGATTTGTTTTCATTCGCTCTCATATATTCTATCATTAAAAAATTGAGTTTCGATAGTTTACTTTTGTTGGTAGAAGAACGAACGTTAATTACTAAGCTTTTTATGTACCTTAATTAATAAATAAATAATTTTCAAAAAGTTTTTATAAATTACTCATTACGTTTCAATAAAAATTTGTTTAAACTCGTATTCAGTGAAATGATTATCAAATTCTAGTAAGCTTACTCTGTGTATACGTTTTTAATATTTCTTCTTTTACATTAAATAACTAGGCAAATAATTTTTGAATATTTTATGATAGAAAGTGCAATCATGAGGTTGATTTTTACAAAGCAATTTCTTTAATAATTAGATTAGGAGTCTGGGATCAAAATCTGATGAGATTGTTCGGCAAGCTCATTTCATAGACACTGTGATCGTAGAAAAAAAAATTTCTTTAGTGATGCAGTAATAGTGTAGAGTTTTCGATTTATTTACGTACTTAGATACCAAGGCGGCCTGATAGTTATTATATAAATACAATATAGATATTGGAATATTTAGCGTTTAATAGTTAGACTTTTTATATTCACAGAACTGAAATTCGCAAATGCTCAATATCTTGGTGATTTTATAGAATGTTATATAAAAATTCATGATCTCAGATAAACAATTCGAAATCATTTACCACTAGTTGCAGGTATTTGAAATTATAGTGTAGGATTAAAAAGGACTTTTATAAAAGAAAATTCTTTCCGAGATTGTTCAGCAATTACTCGTTATTTTCATTGCATCTCATGGATTCTCGTCATTAAATATTTGAGTTTCGTTATTATTTTGAGATTAAACGAAGAAGAAAAAGAGAAGAATTCCGAAGCAAATTGCATTGAAATGGAATTGAAGAATCGTAAAAGGACAAAGGAAAACAAGATTAGCTGGCCGTATAAATTACAAATGAATCAAGAAGCGAGCACGGGGAGAAAGCGAGCTTTCGCCATTATAAACGCGGCCATGCATTTCAAGTAGGAGAATTGATTCGCCATTTATTCCTTGGCTGAGACGTAGCTTAATTACTTGAAACATTCCGAATAGTTTTGACGAAGGTATTGAAGACGCAAGGATGTGGTGGCGAGAGTTTGCGACAAGTGGGTGCGGCGAAGAACTTGAAACAGTTCGAAAACTCGGCGTCTTTTCGAAGTACTTGATGCATTATTTCATGAAATTTCATAATATCATGAAAACATACATAGATATATCGTAATTATTCAAATAGAAACTAAAAACTCAAACGAAACATGAATGAATGAAGTTGGAGAATATTCACGTGCACTCTCATGTACCTAAAAAATGCATTTCAGAAAAAAAAGAAAAACGTTGTTTTCTACTTGTCTATATGTATATCGATATATTTTATCAAAGCATCAACAAATATTCTAGTTTGTTTTGTAATAGATTGATTTATATCGAGTATGTACTTAGGTATAGGTTAATTATTTTTATTGCTTAGTGATTATTACCATACGTGATTACTGTATCTTTATCTAGGTGATCTAGGATCCATTAGATAGAGCGAATATAATTTTGCGAGAAGTATAAAAGTGGGGTTGGGAAGATTTTTCTTTTATTGACAGTATTGTAAGTTTATACATTAATTTATATTACATTACATTATTTTTCACCAAAGTACTGAAAAACTTGTATTGGTAATTAGTAATTACTATAACAATTACTTTGGGTTTGAATTATTTATACTGACAATAAACTCCTGAAAAAATGAATGAAAATGTAATTTTCTCAAGTAAACATATAATAATTAATAAGCTTGCCTACGTACAAGATAAATCATTAAAGTGAGAAAGGCATATGTATATCAACAATTTTTTAGTTACAACAAAAAAGTGATTGTTTCATATCAACTATAATATTTTTGACTTTTTATTCCTTTACTAATTGATTAAAATCAATATGTCAATTATTTTATTTGTTATGTAAGTAGCCTGATGAGGACCTAATTACAGTTGAAATTTTGATACTTACGAAAATTTTTTTTAGAAAAATTCATTACTCCGATACGGAGCATTTGAATAATCAAATCTGACAAAAGTCCAAATTTTCGAGCATGATAGGAACGAATGAATTATTGTACTGAAAAATCAATCTCATTAAACTTTGAGAAGAAATCAGTAATGAAAAGTGATAATACAAAAGATTTTGTTTCCTATAAGAACCGTATAAAAAAATTTGTTGTACAAGAAATTTTTTATGTAAACATATTCTTCAAAAAAATGTCTCTTCAAATTTTTTAAGTTATTTGTATTTTTAAATTTCAGTATCAATTTAAATTTCAAAAAAGTGATTCCATATAAAAATCATATTTTTCATATAAATGTATTGATTTTAAAAGATTGTTTAATTTTTTATAAAAATTCCACAATCTATAAGAAATGTACAGATTGAATATATTTTTTTTTTTTTTTGAAATTTTTCATACAAGTGTCACTGATTTTTATAAGAATTTAGCCATTTCTCATGAAAATCAAAATTACCAGCTCAACCAGAAAAACCGGTACTGTCGATAAAATTCATAAGCAAATTTCCAACCCCACGAAAAAGCCTACGTTCCTATTGTCATAAGATGATTTTCATAGATGATCTAGCTTTCAGAAGCCGTTTATACTCTGTTAGACTAGACCATGTTTTAGGTACTTCTTCGTGGAAGACGAGTTATTTCGTGATATATATTTCATGTTGCAAATTCCACGTCCGAAGAGATGCGAACTCGTATTTTAATATAGATAGCTAAAGTTTCGAGGCACTTTGGTTCGGTCCTGGAAATGAAAAAGAACAATCTTCCACCGAGAATACACAACGATGACTGTTGAGGAACCTATTATATTATACTTTTAACTCAACAAGCTACATAACATAGCTGCGTAATGTCTATACCTTGTCTAGGTATACGCTAAGTACATTGTACATCTATTCATTTACCTACTTATCCACGTACTTACCTATTACTTGTCATAGTACTTAACACTTATGAGCCATAGCGCCATTAATGCGTGAGCCGTGTGTCCTAGAAAGTACGTACTTGGCCCCAGAGGCGCCACACTATCAGTTTTCGTAAGTAGACAAAACCTTAAAAGTTAAAAAAAAGTTGTTTTACACCAGTGTATGCGCTTTATTCGGGCCGGATTTTGATTGGATGAACGCATACAGAAACATAGTGGGTAAAAATAGTAGACTATTTCTGTAAGCGTGAAAAACCGACTGCGAAAAAGGCTGAGAAATCGGAATCCGAGGACGTGTGTCGATCATGTAGGCTTTTTGTTGGCTCACAAGGATGGATGAAAAAATAAATAAAGTTAACAATTATTGGATTTTGATTGAAAAAGCCTTGATGAATATCAGATGTGTTTGATGTTATCAAAACCAGCCCGGTAGAGAATTAGGTACGAAAAATATTAATATTCATAATATGTATCAGTGTATTTCCTTGAATAGAATAAATGCTCTTTGATTTTAAATCTGCGTATATTGTGAGACGAATATCGATATGAATTCTAGAATAGTGAGCTGGTAGAGTAGAGTTGTGGTCAGTGTATCTGTCGAAATATACTGTAACGTCAATATTTACGTGATATATTGTTGTAGCGATGGCGGCATTTTTCCCAATTTATCAGAACTTCAAACTCATCTCGAAAAAATAGCAAATGAATTTTCCATTTCAAAAATTTAGAATAGAGCAATACAAAAACTAAATAAAATGTACTTTACCTATTACTATATTACTACATTACTATATTACTATATTATTTATAAAATAAATTAACTAAAATGTCAGAAGATGAATCATCAAAAAATAAAAAAATAAAACTCGACTTATTATAAAGAAGTATCGAGTAGATGAGCTAAGCTAGTTCTGGCCCCATGGTTGTACATGAGAAGTTTCACAAAATGAAACTGTTTTTATTAAAATATATGAAATGTATAAATTAAATGATTAATTTTATTCTGAAATAAAGACGAATTATTATTAGGTGAAAAAATTGTGTATCAACCGGAGTTATTTCCTAAAAAACGGGAAAAGTGCCGACATCCTTAGTCTATATTCACTAAGCTATATAGTGAGCCTAGAAAATTTGTCTAACCGAGTACCCGATGAACTAACATCTTACAAATTATAACCATAGAGAATAGGACGGTTTTATTTGTCGTAGATTGAAATACCACGAGAGCGTGTAGATTTTAGATCCTATAAACAGTCTAGTGAAGCGAAATAGTGACATATCTAGTTGTGTGATTTTTTCAAACTTAGTCGAATTATGAAATTTCATGGATGCTTTTTCTTCTACTGTTTCTCTGTCTATTGTTTTTTTTACTTTTCTGTCTGTCTCGCTCTATCTTACATAACCTAGTCGCTTAAACTCCCACTTTTATTTAAATGTTACACCAACTTTTTTTCGTTACAACTCGGCGCCATCCGATAACCGCGAACAGAGGAGTTCAATCTTGAAGGATTTCTGCAAGCGATAAAAGCTTTCGTCCTGCAAATAACACGTACTCACACTTTTTTAACTCTAGCCTTATTCGAATGCAGAAATTTTGATGGAAATTCCAAGTCCGACGTTTTTAACATGTACATCAAACTTGTAATTTTGCAAAATATTACACGTGAGATGCGGATGTATTGATATTTTTAATTATGCCAAATTCTAATCGCATTCGTTTTTGTTTTTTTATAGATTTTATGTGGTCCTTGGGAGCATTACCAGATGGTGAGTAAAGCTGCATCTCTTTGCTCAGAATAAAATCTTCCATCGCGTCAACATGAATTCTTGATAAATGTCTTTTGAAAGTGATTCTATATTTAATTTGGTAATCAGAATGGACTGTTAGACTTCATGAAATATTCACGCTGACCTATCAGCTACAGTATTTGACCCCTTATCGGATTTCCAGAATAACTTGGTTATTTAAGTCACCACAACTCTGTACTTTTGAACTTGCAATGCACTCACCTCGACGTCACGTTTTTTTTAACCTACGTCACGGTTCGCAGAAAAGATATTTCGAATGTCCTTTTAAGGGAGTTGAATGAATATTCCAGTTAGGTTAAACGTAGGATCTTTTTATCTTTTTGGGTGATATATTAGGGATGGGAATAGAAAAGAAAAATATCGATATTTCAAAAAGAAAATACTGTTATGTTAATAAATCCCGTAAAATTGTTTGTTCATAGGTTTGTAGCAGTTTCAGTGTTTTTCGTATTTCTTCAGTAATCGTACGATTTGGAAGATTTTATTGTGTTTTTCGAATTTCAACTTTGATATGTAGAATTTTTAGACGTTTTAACGTAATAGATATTAAAGAGAATCTTATTTACATGAATTTCAAGTATTTTTGGAATTTCTCGTATTTTTTGTATTTATAAAATGCTATAGGATTTTTAAGTAATATTTTATATTGCTACATAGGTATCTGGAATTTCGAGCTCTGGAATCTAAAGTTGAATAAATTGTTCTTATTCGAATAGATTTTTTGAGAAACTATTTCTTCATATATTAAGAGGTCTTTCAGTATTTCTCGTACTTTTTCAGTATTTATACAATTTGAAATATTTTTCAAAATTCCTATAAATTTCTTTGTAGATTTTAAGAATTCGATACTATGATTAACAGGGTTTTATAATTTTTTAGTATTTTATGTAATTTTTTTTACGGTATTCATAACATTTTATAGGGTTCGTTCGTTTTTTCAAAGATATCTATTAAGGTTTCCATAACGTGATTGAATGAAATTCTAAGTTTATAATTTTTCAGCGACTTCTGTAAATTTTCAACAAAACAGTATCTTTATAAATTTTTTTAATGCAATGCTCTGATTAATAAATTTTGATAGATTTTTATTATTCAAAAAAAATTTTTTTGTCTTTTTTAGTATTCATAGAACATTGTAGGATTTCATCATTTTTTAAAACATTTAAAAATTTCCTGAACGCGATTTTTTGACATTCACAGTTTTTAATATTTCAGTGATTTCTTACTAACTTTTACAAAAAGTATCTTCGTCAATTTTTAATATTTTCAATATTTTGCCTTTTTTTAAGGAAAAATACGCTTTAGAGGAACTTCTGGTATTTTTATGGATTTCTAGATATTTTTCGAAAATCCAATGCTTTAGGAATCAAGGTTTCACTGATTTTCAAATTTTTATTGGTTTACAAAAAACTTATAGTTCTCTAGTATCTAATGAAATTCGAGTACTTTCAGTTTTTTTCGTCTTCTCTAGTATCTCAAATATCGTGAGATTTTCCAACAGTTTTGGGTAATCTTAGTGTTTTTAGTGATTTCGTGTTAGGTAAATTTTTGAAATTTAAAGCTCCAGGTATTAAAATTTCATTATCTTCAAGAACTTGGAAAGATATTTGAAAAAATAAATCACCATTTATGTAACTGAAAAATTCTGATATTTTTCGTGTTTTTTTGTATTTCTTGAATCTCGGGAGATGTTCCAGTAGATTTTAAAATTTCAGTATTTTTATAGATTCCTATGTCGACTTTTAGAATCTGAAGTTTCATAGTTTTTAAGTTTATTTATAAATCGTCCATAGAACAGTTGCTTTACAAATTCTTCGATGTGTTTTTTTTTTAATTTATGAAGACTGAACTCAAAACATCGATTTAAAATCATGTTCATCTTATAATAAAAAAATCATTAGGCTATCGTTATCAAATAAATTCAACGTTTTTTCATATTCGTGCTATTATATTTCAAAACTTATAATATGAGCCATGTAAATATGATTTTTCAGAGATTAAAGAATTTCCAAAAGAAGAATAAAATATATGTTGGAAGAAATGACTGACCTGAATTCATAATGTTTCAGTAAATATAAAGAAAAAATGAGAACAGAAATTTTCGTCTTGAATTCTTGTCACATAAAAAAAGCAAAAAAAAAATCGATATAATTACTATCGGTTGATGAACACATAGTTTCAAAAAATTTTGTTATTTTAAAAAGAAATATCGATATTTCACTATCGCCCATCCCTATAATTTCCTTATTGAAAAAAAAAATAAATTTAATACTCGAAAAAAAAAAACACAAATTTTTTCACCAGATAGCAAAAATTCTACCTGAAAAAACCATGATCCAGCAAATCAACTACATTAAAACCCTCTTCACCTGTTTATGATAAAACAAGATGATTAGTAACAAAAAGTACCGAAATTATCGATACCTAGCATGCACCATGCTCGAACCCGAGGAAATACGTTTCAGACTTGATCATATACACCTAAAAGCTGACGTCGTATATGATGACGGATGAAAAAATTTTCTCAGGGCTTAAGAACAACAATTCACTGGTTGAAATGCAGACAACTTTCTGTCGACAGGTTTCCCAGCGGCGGCGTATGCGGCATACGCGGCAGGCCGCGGTTATTCCGGGTACCCTAGTTTCGGACTGCCCTACCCAACAGGTAACCACCTTAGCCTTAACCACCTTAATCACCATAATACGGCTCATATCGCGCCTCTGAACCTTAATCTCAACCACATTCAGGCGCCGCCCACCCCCCACCACAACCCGCCTACCCCCACCGCACTTTTTTACCATCCCAATTTGGACCTCTACAACGCCATGCCTCTGTGAACTAACTTGACTCGTACAATGCGCACACTCTAACCCATCGCTAAGAAATTAACAATACAATAACGAACGGGACAAGTTTTTCGCGTCTGGATCCGGATAATATCCGGGAATCTCAGAGCTAACGTAGACATCGACGCGAGGATGGGGAATTAATCAATGACGAAGCAAGACTTTGCCATGAATAGGAAATACGCTCCTATCATTCGTTGACGTCTATGTATTCTCTCTGTTGTAATGTTTCACGAGCTAGTCAATAACTGAACACTGAGCCAATCACTCTATCGGTTATTCTATATCCGGAGATAGAGCCTACGTTTCAGTGATACGAGGATCGCTCATTAACCGAGCGATTTGTTATCATCAATCGTCATGCAGATTCCAACCTGGCAACTCTCCGTAATCATTTCATCGCGCGAAACGCATGCCCGCAAGAATAATGTACGTAACAGTATCAAACGCAAATTAACGTCATTCTAGAGCCTTCACTTGAAAACAAACGAGATATTGTACAAAAAGATATTTATGAAATTTATATATACTACGTAAGACGCGAGGAGTGCGTATACATATATAGGCCAAGCGTGTACTTTTTAATGAAATTCCAAATCAGTTTTCATGAAATTCATCATATACCGCGCAAGCTTGATGAGACCTTCGGCAATTTAACAAAACGGAGCATAATCGAGTCGAACGGTTTGATTGCTCTCGCAAGTAGTTCACTTTTAGGTCAAGAGTCCAACAACTAACTCGCTATTGGATTCTGTAGCGGATGAAAATTTCATATCGCGCCAAGTTGGGTGAATCCAAGAGGAAAATCAGTACAAGTCATCAAAAGCTGCACTAATCAAGTCCCGATTAAAAAATCCCGAGCTTCGACATACCCCATACGTCCTTGATGTTTCTTACGGCATTTTTCGCTTTGTTTTCCCTTGAACCAGACGAAACTGCGACTCGTGCCTGTTAATGCAGGAAGCAATGTTTTTCGGACAGTCACCAAAATGTCCTCGTTTCTTTGTGTTCTCTTCCTTGTTTCTTTCAGTGGTTCACGAGGCATGGCCGTAGAAAATCTCAACATCCCAATAATTTGTCGGCAAAAGTGTCCCAGTATTGTCCCGATGTCCGAAAAGCATTGATTGCACTTTTACTGCGAGAGTACGATTACCGGCGTGCGATTGTCGCCAGTAATTAGCAAATGAGAGACGAGAGAAGTAGACTTGATTGGTTGCCACAGGGATACCATTATAATTACGGTCTCTTAATCAATTCCAATTGAAATCCCACGAATGTCTGGAATCAGCGTACGTACCGTCGTTGTAGTATATATAATAACGCGTGCAGTCACTACGCTAATCACCCACAATCGTGATTACCGAAAGACACGAGTTAACAGGCAATTCATAAGTATTCCGAGTGTTATAGAACTGATCTAGGGAGCGGACAGTACGCTTCGAATGAAGACATTTATGGCAAACGATCGATGAAACTGTACTATAGCGCTTGTGGAGGAAAAGTTTCTTGACGTCATTTTATAAATATCCAACTTGCCGAGACTTATCGCTGTTCTCACCCTCTCATTGACTATTGCCGAGTATCCTTATCAATTCGATACAACTATAGCGTCGAAGTTTTTACGACGTGAATAAGTGCACCGTTTAAGAATCGATATCACTCAAGGGGTTGAGAAGCTCTGCGAGGGTTGGATGTAAATAAGTTATAAGTTTGTCTGCCCAGTTACGTATTCATAGGCGTGGGCTTCTAGCCGTACAACCTTTGTTTTTCTTTTTCTTTTTCATGGAGATTTGTTTGTCATGTTTCCTGCAAGGTATTCTTGAACTATTCGTTTTTAGTATCTACAACTATGATCACCATTCGTAGTCGTATTTTTAATGAGACGCCTCGTGGGTTATGACTGTCTGGGATATTTCAATCAGTCTATTCAGAGACGAAAGTTTCAATACATAAGGTCCATGACTAATAGATTTCAAAAATATCCAGTTCCAAAATTGAATTCAAATTACACGATGTTCCACAAGTAAAGTCACCGTCATAGAAATTTCATAGATCTTTCATAGAAAACTATAAAGTTTCCAATAACTTATAATTTCAAAAAACGTGAGCAACTTATTTAGGAAAAAAATTTTTTGATAATTTTTAGTGCTATTTGCCATTCAATAATTGTTTATTGAATGTTTTCACGTAATTTATTTCACGCACAGCATTTCATAAATAGTATGTTTAAAAAATGATATAAAAAATTATCACAATATATTAAATTATTATCATTGAAAATTTCTCATTACGTAATAATTGATGTGAATAACATTATTATTGATATTAGTTATTTATTATGAAAAAAATTAATCAATTGTTGAATGAATGACAAAAAATTAACATTGTGAAGATTATTGGTAAATTCTTAATATAAATTAAAAGTAAATGAGAGCAGATAAGAGCAGAGCTCGTTTTTTCATCAACATCTTGTGAAATTAGTGATTTTATGATTATTCAATTCATGTTTTAGATACATAATTTCATTACCAATACGCTCAATAAACGATATTAAAAATATATTAAAATATACTTAAAAATTATTTTGATAGAATCTATCATTAGTTGATGTAAATATTGATATGGAAAATATGATTATTAATATCAATAAATTATCAACAAATTCTTGATAATAATTTGAATTATGATTATAAAAATATTATGAATTAATGCTTATATCGATATGAATATTATGATCATCAATAAATTATGACGAATATTATTATGGATATATCAATAAATAACTTTCTTAAAAACTCATAACGAATTCTTGTGTTTAATTAAAATTTGTATCATTGAAAATAATTTATTATGAAATACATGAAATTAATTTTTTCAAATAACTCTTATGAAAATTTGTAAGTAATTGATGTTTATATTGGTATGAATATTATTATCGATAATATAAATAAATGAAAAAAAATATATTATGAGGTATAATGATATACTTATAAATATTTATTTACTATAAAATTTTTAAAAACGATATGAAACAAAATCATACACTTGAAAAAAAAGGTACATCATGTCATGAATAATACGTATAAAAAATAATAAAGTTTACCCAATATCAACCAACAAACCAGTTAAACTCCTATCTACGGACTTTTTTCCCGTGTAACTTACTCATATTTGAAAAAATTACAAGTTCTTTTAATTTTTATAGAAGTTTCGTAGAAATTTCATAGAAGTTTTATAGTTTTCTATAACAGCGACTTTACTAAGACCCAAACGTATTAAGAATACACTGAAGTATTCCATTGTATATACAGTCATTTATTTTAGTTTTTTCTTACATTAATCTACCATACTTCTGTCAAAATTTATAGTACAAATTTCGCAAGAACTGCGGTACAAGTTTTTTATTTTACAATCAAAATTTATACTTCAAGTTTTACCATGCAATATAATATTACATTCTTTTTATTTACTTTTTTCGCAGAACGTTCAATAGTGTAAGAATCGAGCTTTCAATACACAGCAGAGGCGTATTTCTCACCACCACTTAACCTGTGAAATGTTTTTTTCGTATATTCTTTTTTTTTCATTTTCGTCACTGTTCCCCAAGCAAACAAAAATTGCAGAAAATGTCAACAATTTTAATTATTGAAACTTGAAGTGTGAAATATTTTGTTTTTTTAATAACGCGCTCAACTGAGATAACCCCGGATGACGGTGGGGGAGGGGGGAGATGCATAAGGGGTTCGGAGGGCAGAGCCTCCCGATAGGGCTTGTAACTTTTGGTTTTTGGGCCTTATAGATCAGAAGCTTTGTACCCCAGTCGAATAATTCTGCAGAATAATTCCTGAAACAAATCAGACTATTTGCTGAAACCCAAAAAAATAAGCCATTAAACCCCTAGTCTACTTCTCTTCTCTCGCTCTCGCGTGACGGTACCGAGTTGGCAGTTTTTTCTGGTCCAGCCCAAGCTTCCCCGTAGCACTCACCTGTAGAAAAACGTAGTGCGTAGCTTGAGAGCAGCTTTCTGACGTCTCCGATGGGGCGGACCAGTCCCTTAACGGAATGAAAAAAAGCGCACAGCAGGCATTCTAGATGCGTAGGAAAAGCAGAGCATTAACTCAAAGTCAAGTTAACTTTCTATGGGGACTTAGGGGGCTGGTGGTACAATTTCAGGTATCTTGGGGCTTCCCACCCTTACTCCCGTGGAAGACGCAACGCTGCATGGGTATTCGACTGAGTACAGAATCATTCCTAAACAATGAGCTCGCCTCGTCGTGACCAAGTGGCTGCCATGTAAAAGTGCGCGATGAACCAAAACGCGTTTATTTCTTGAATATCGGGCTAAAATAAATCAATACCCAGCCCCAATATTACACAGGACATTCAAAAAGTGGACAGAAAAATGGAAATGGCTATTTTGTGATGCTTTCTGTACAAGATTTTTGCTACCGAGATTTACTTGGATTTTGTCATTCATCTACAATATAAATAAGAACACCAAAAATTAAAAACCTTCATTACGTCGAACATCCATCTCTGACAAAGTTTGGGTGAAATTTGTTGTGAGGTCGTCAATTTAATTTGTCATGTTTTTAAAATTATTCGATGAGCAGGGGTGGTGCAGGTCCGTTTTAAAAGTATGTGAAATTTTAGAGCAACCTCTAGACTAGGTAGCTGAAAACATAACGGCATATTATGGTTATTTATTTATTATTTCAAATACATCGCAATCAATCGTAATGGATATTTACAATTATTCTATTGAAACATGCAACTATTATTCTGCTGTAAAATTTACAATAAATCAAATCAATAATGTAAGGTAGCTTATGTTTCGAAAATACATCACCCTCCGTTAAGGTCTAATGTTTGATTCGTGAGTCTGTTTTCAATGCCAAATAATTTCTACAGTAATGAATATTTCATTAAAAATCAGTTTATAATTTTTCCAATAATATGAAATTTCCCTGTCATTTCCTTTCAATATTATTGATATTAATCAGTAATTTCAAGATTTCAAAACCAGATCTCACAGTTCATAAATAAATTTAACAGATAAATTATTATTTATATATTCAGTTAGAAGAGATAAAACACTCAAAATGTTTGTGGAAACTTTTTATAACTCTGCATATGATATTGTATAGTTAACAATATTATAATATTATTACATTTATAATTCTGTAAAAATGTATACTCACACTATTTTTGCTACCAAAACAAATGATTTCAGACATGAACTCTAGTGACATTATTCACTGCTATTGGTCTTCATTGTGGTTCGTAATTTCAAGTTCTTCACGCGAAAATTTGACTTACTTCAAAAATATAAAACCAATAATTAACGAACAATAATAAAAATGAACGTCATAGAAGAATCCAACATGACAAAAAATCGCAAGGAACGTTAAAATTACAATATCTGTTGCTTTGAAGTACCACCCCTTTCGATAATTTCTTTTTACCAATATAAAAAAATCGTTCGCAGTGGCATATTCGAAATTGTCAATGAATGTCGTTAACAAAAATCTTCTAGCAACCAGTGACCACAAAACAGTTGCTACTTATGCTCGTTGTTTCGTGAATTTGAGGGATTTTTTTCGCGAACTGTTCTGAACCCATTTATTTTGGCGAGCGTCCATTTAATTCGTCAGTTTGTACGACATCCACTTGGCGCATTTGTATGAAGGGTCGTTAACTTTTATTCGTTTTGCGTGTACGTTTTTTTTCCTCCCTGACCGTTTTTGATTACCCGCTCTTTGTCTGTCCAGCAACATCCGACTCTCGTTATCATTAACTCGTTTTTCCCAGTCATTGCCACCTTTTCCCATCGGGCAATTTCGACGTAAAGGCAACGAACGCAATTAACGCATTTTACGTATGATTTTACAAACGAACGCAAGTTGATATACATAATGTATATTCACACGATTACACGAAATTTGCAATAATAATTATTGTTATTGCCAGTGATATATAATTCTTATCGAATCACGTTTTGCATTGAATTTTGATTACATTTACTCAATATTACTCGATAATCGTAATACCAGTATTATAAATAATTGAATA
This sequence comes from Platygaster orseoliae, assembly GCA_030522825.1. NCBI lineage: Eukaryota > Metazoa > Arthropoda > Insecta > Hymenoptera > Platygastridae > Platygaster > Platygaster orseoliae. The sequence goes on from JAPYZL010121858.1 coordinate 31,084, forward strand.
TAAGTGACAAATACGATTATTCAAAACTAAGTGTAAAGAGAAAAAAATATATATATATGTGTATATGGATTTATAAATATGTATTATTGCAAGAGAAACAGAACATTGATATTGTTTATATTTGTTGACCAAAGAGCTCGTGTTTATATGCTCGAAAAGTGTTTAATCAATTCAAAGTAAATACTCCAAATGTATATTGCCAGACACTTAAGCTGTATTATATGAACATAATTCATAACTTGCTTACTGAAATATAAATATAATATATAAAGTGTAACTGCGTGGTACACTGAATCGTATTGGAAATGCGTTTGCAAATTCACGTTTGTAACTCTGGGATATGAATACTCGCTCCGAAAAATCAATATTTTCATCATTTTACTTCAATTTTTTTTAAGTGTGTAAGATTCTAGAGGAAAAATCAATAATCACTCCGATCCAATTTTATACAAAAAATCAACATTGAAGGTTAAAAATATAATTGTTTCTTTAAAAAGTTAAAAAGTGTTGTTAGGGTTAAGTTATTAATTCTGTTGTATCACTCACTTTTGCTTTTAGTTCATGTCTTTTGTCTAATCAGCATATATTTTGAAACTCGAAAAACTATTTTAGCATTCATAAAATTTATGTTGCATAAATAATTAAAAGATTTGTCGTAAAAAATTCGGAATTCGTTTAAAATTTCATTTTAGTAAACGGCTAAAAAATTTTTTTCTATTTTAAGGCTTAAGTTGAATAATCATCATCTATTGAGAATCCGGAAATTCAATAATTTCAATCTATGATTAATTATAATAATTTGTTTTAAATCTATTATTTATTTGAATAATTCGATGAATTTTTGACGTGAAAGTGAGTCAAATCCGATAAAATTTTTCTTGCAGTCAATAATATTAAGATTTATCATAAAAAACTTAAGGGGAGAGACTCCTATAGATTGGGTTTTTTGCGCCTCAAATTTGTTCGTGGATTAAAAAAAAACTATTCATCGGAGATACTTGTTCTTTGGA
>JAPYZL010121893.1:0-14734 GCA_030522825.1 Platygaster orseoliae
ATTACTTTGAAGGGGACAAAGTAGATATTCATGAATAAATAAATAATTCTTGAAAAAACATGAAATTCGCGATACTTTTTGAACAAACCTCGTATTATATTTTGCATTAGTTGTAAAAAATAGTGGCACTGAATGAATAATGAATTCATAATGAATAATAAATTTCTAGAAATTGAACTAAGTTAAACGAATTTCGAATATTTCGTTTCGTTGGATGTATTCGTGAAATTTTTCATTACTTGGAAAAAATGGTGACAAAAATCGGAAAATTCTGTAATAGTTATTACAACAATTATTATTTCCAACAATTATAATTATTGTAAAATAAGCAGGAATTCATACTTTTGAGAGAAACATAAGAATTCCCGGGAAAGGGAATATTTATAGAGGGAATAAATTAAGTACGTGGTAATAAAAAATGAAATTAATTCATTAAATTTCTCAGACTGAAATTAAACTAACTCCATATTAAATAATATTTCATTTAATTGGTTTTATTCGCTAAATTTTGCATCACTTGAAAAAATTGATAACAAAATACGGAGTTTCTGTAATAATTATTGTAAAATAAGCAGATATTCAATAATTTATATTTATATTCACAGTATCAATGAAGGTAACCAAGAATCATGGCAAACGGGAGTTAAAGATTACGTGGACAAGAAAAAATGTCCTAAAACTGGAAAACCTTACGGGGCAAGATATGTTGGTTCCATGGTTGCAGATGTCCACAGGACCATAAAATATGGTGGAATTTTCATGTACCCTGCAACGACTTCCAGCCCAAATGGAAAAGTAAGTTGTTTTTTAATTGGTAATTTATTACTGACATAAATTGCGGTTCAAAAATGAAGGTTCATTGGGAAAAATTGTGAGAAATGTGAAAATTTAGATTTCCTGTTTTTCAGTGAAAATTCAGCAAATTTGTAAGACTTTCGTGAATGAGTTATTACTTAAATTTGTACAGTGTGATAATACATTTGAAATTTAGAGAAAACTAGAAAATGTTTGTGAATTTTATAGAAGAACGATTTTTCATTATGTAATGAAAATATGGAAAACTTGAAAAATAATAGAAAATTATGAATGGCTTGTATGATGTTTGAAATTTCGAAAGTCTTTAGAAATTCAAAAAATTTCGACAAAGTTGTAGAAGTACAGAGAATGTTCATAAAGTTGATAGATTTTGGAAAATGTTGAAAATTCCGTAAAACTACAAAAACAGCTTTTTTCTTATTATTATTATCAGACCGTATCATCATATGAAGATTTTTAACGATTTTGGAAATTTCAAAATGTCGATACGCATTAATCGATAACTTTTCAAAAATCATAATTTTTTCAAAAATGACAAACATCAATGCAATAATCAATCATCTTTTAGAAAATTAAGTTTGTTAAATTTTCAGTAAACTGATGAACCAATTTTTATGAACAAAATATAAAGGTCATGGTTTTTTATTAGTGAAATAATAGTTGATACATAAAATGAAGATTTATTGAAAAAAAGAGTTAACAATGCGATAATAGCTTATTTCAGGTAGTTTTTTTTAGCCAAAAATCAACATATTTGTAAATTTTTATTAGTTATTAATTACATTCATACTATTATCTATATGTTGAATATTCCAAGAATTTCAAGATTTTACGAAATATTTGTAAATTTTGTAGATGTGTTCATAATCATATTTTCACGAAATTCAATATGCATGATTGTGTTTTTACGTTTTTTCATGAAAGCCTTGAAAACTTGGAATGTATTAAAAAATTATGAAAAGTCCAAATGAGAAAGATAAACTCTTACGAATTTTGTAGTTTTGAATAGCATGTGTAATGTTTGAAATTTCGAAAATATTAAAAAATTAGAAAAAGGTAATAAATTGCTGAAATTCGTTAAAAATCCTAAAAATTCATCAAAGTTGCAGAATATCAAGGACGATTTTGAAAATTTCACAACATCAATAACTTTTCAGAAATCTTTATTTTTTCAAAAATGTCGAGTATAGATTCAAAAATAATAAGTCATTTTATAAATAATAGGCTAAAAAATGATAATGTTCACCAAATATCAACAAAAAAAATCAATCAAATAGGCCCCTTATATTTCATGAAATTGTAAATTATTCGAATTTTCATAGAAACTTCATATTTTTCTACGGACAACAAAAAACCTATGAAATCCAATTACCGGTCATTTTTCCGAATTCATTATTCCGAAAGACTATTTTTCCAATGGTAATTTTTCCGGAAAACATTTTCCGACTACCATTTTTCAAACACCACGTTTTTCGAAAGGTTTTTTTTCCAATATACAAAAAAAAAATTCTTCCGAAAATTTTTTTGCATCGAATTTTTTCTCCTGAACGAAAACGACTCGAACCAAGAAATCTTGCATATTTCTCAAAAACTTCATTTCCCTCGTTTCTAAAAAAAAACCACAATAACACAATTCCGTAAACGATTTTTCGAAAACGTGTGTGCATTGAATTTCTCTCCAGGAAACTACTATGTACAAAAAACTCTAGTACGAAACTCGTACTAATACAATCAGAAGAACTATATTATTCCTGAATTGAGGGATTTTAATCTTTGTTTTGTTCCCTATTCTCAAATTAATTTAAAATAAAATTCTTGAATTCAAGAACGATTTCCGCTCCTGAGTGTACTTATGAAGAAAAAAAACTTTTTGACCTTTTATTTTAGAAACTAAATGTAAATATAAAACAATAAAGTAAACTATAGCTCGCAAATATTCGAGAATTCGATTTTGATTTTTGTAAGTTTCTTCTTTATCAACAATTTATATTTTTGACTTTCAAAATTTTTTACAATTAAAAAAAAACACTGAATTTTCAACTTATAATTGTAAGTTCGTCAGAAATAAATTGAAACGTAAAATATTTTTGTTGTTTAATAGTGTTGCTATAGTTAAAAATTGTCTGAAAGATGTAAAAAATAATGAGTATCCGAATTTGTAATTCCCGAAGTCAGTGTTTCGAGAAATTAGTGTTCCGGCAATTTGAATTTGGAAAATTGTTATTTCGGAAAAATGGTCACGCGAAAAAAATTCGGAAAAATGGGTTTTGGAATATGATTTTCGGAAAAATGACTAACAACAATAAAATCCATTTTCCAGCTACGACTGTTATACGAATGCAACCCCATGGCCTACATAGTCTCCCAAGCCGGCGGTCTCGCTTCGAACGGAAAAATCGACATTCTGGACATCCAACCAAAAGACATCCACGAAAGGTCCCCAATATTCCTCGGCTCTCGCGAAGACGTTGAAGAAGCCATTAACTTCCTTCCCAAAAACCAATAAAATTGCACAAACAATTTTTGCAAATAAAGATATATATTTCAGAGGAACAACGAATTAACAATAAATCAACTCTAAAGTCCGTAATCTCTCGAACGTTCGATAAATAAAGTATTGCAAAACCATCATTTTTTCTCTGTGCGACGTTTGGTATAAATTTGGAAAATATTAGTGACTGAGGATGCGCAAATTTCCGGAAACGATTTTGTTCTCCAGAATGGTCCCAGAAGGAAGGTCAATCCGGTCACCGTGATTCGCGATGATAATGACGGTTCCTTTCAAGGTCACGCCCTTGCCAAAGGTCACGTCCCCGGAGACTGTCAAGTGGTCCAGATCGAGGAGATCGGGAATCGTTGGGAACCGATCCAAAAATTGTTGAACCTGCAGGAGGACATGAAAATTTGAAAATCTCGAAATTGAACACAATTTTTTTAATTGAATACGTGTATTGAACACGAAGATTGGGTACGGAAATGTCCAAATTATAATGTACAAAAAAAATTATAAAACCAAATTCCAACAATTTTGGGAAATATTATTTACATATAACATGTTTGAGATATGTTGATGAATAGCATATTTACAATAGTACATATAAACAAGGAATTTAAAAAAACATAAAATGGAAAACTTTACGAAAACTTTTGAAATTAATTTTTGAAAAAATGAAAAGAAGGAAAAAAACTTACAAATTCTAGTTCTAGAAAATTTTCTGAAGCTCTAAACTTTAATTACATTTTTACAATTATATAACATCTTTGTGCGAAGATCAATTTTTATTTTTAAAAAACTTAATAATAATATGGAAATTAAATGCCCAAAAATATCACGCAAAAATCAATCAATTATTAATTTGTAGTTTACCCAACCTTTAAAATTTTTAACAAATAACATTTCTCAAAGTTATATTATATTCTAGATTATTTTTGAAATTTCGAAAATTTTGGACCGTATCCGTATGATAAAATGTTTTTTTTAATTTAAAAATATTTATTACACTATATCTGTAATTTTTCGGAATTTAAAAATTTTTCACAATGTATAAAATTTATCAACATTATCTGAAATTCAACAAATTATTCGAATCTCATAAAACTTACGACAATCTGGAAAATTATCCCAATGCTTTATAATTTTTTTATATTTTAACAATGATAATCGAAAAAAATTCATTCAAATTTGTGTATAGTAATTTTTCGTAATTTTTCAATTCTTCCAAGTTTTTGAAATTTTTTCATGAAATTAGAAAAAAACCATACACTTTTCCAAAAAATGTGATAAAGATTACAATATACAAAACTTATGAACGATCTCTGTAATTCTTCGAATTACTTATGAAATTATCCACTATTTAAAACATTTTCAGTTTTTCAATTTTTTCAAAATTTTGGAATTATGAACATAGTACAAACTATTCAAAGATTTAATTTAGACCAAAATAATAAGAAAATTTGGACATAAAATTGGATTAAAAATTTATTAACTTCGAATCCCAGAACACGTAATTCTTGAAATACCTATATATATACGAAAAAAAATTGTGTACTGAGAACGTATAGAAAAATACTGTTTTTTTTTTAATCGATAAAAATAATAGCACGCAAAAATCAATCATCAATTTCCAGTTTAACCAAACCTTTAAAATTTTTAACCAAAAATAACATTTCTCAAGGTTATATTATATTTTAGATTATTTTTAAAATTGCAAAAATTTTGGACCGTATCCGTAATATAAAACGAATTTTTAATTTAAAAAATGTTTATTAGACGGTTTCTGTAATTTTTAGGAATTCAAACATTTTTCACGATGGATAAAAGTTATTAACATCATCTGAAATTCTACAAATTATTCGAATTTCTTAGAACTTACGACAATCTGAAAAATTATCTCAATGTTTTTTCATTTTCTTTATATTATAACAATAATTATCGAAAAAAATTTATTAAAATTTGTATATAATAATTTTTCGTAATTTTTCTATACTTCCAAGTTTTTGAAATTTTTTCATAAAATGAACGAAAACTATACACTTTTCCGAAAAATATGATAATGATAACAATATACAAAACTTATGAACAATCTCTGTAATTCTTCGAATTACTCATGAAATTATCGACAATTTAGAAAATTTCCCAGTTTTTCAATTTTTTCAAAATTTTCAAATTTTGAACATAAAATACAAACAATTCAAAGATATAAGTTAGACAAAAACAATAAAAAAATTTGGACATTAAATTGGATGAAAAATTTATATAACTTCAAATCTCAGAGCATGTAATTCTTGAAATACTTATAAATATATAAAAAAAATTATGTAATGAGAATGCATAGAAAAATACTGTTTTTTTTTTTAATCGAGAAAAATCAATCACAAAAAACCACGCAAAAATCAACTAATTATTAATTTGTAGTTTACCCAACCTTTAAAATTTTTAACAAATTCAATTTCTCAAAGTTATATTATTTTCCAGCTTATTTTAAAAATTTCAAAAATTTTAAACCGTATCCATATGATAAAACATTTTTTTAATTTTAAAAATGTTTATAACACTATATCTGTAATTTTTCTGAATAAAAAAATTTTTCACGATGTATACAATAATTTTTAACATTATCTGAAATTCAACAAATTATTTGAATTTCTTAGAATTTACAACAATCTAGAAAATTATCTCACTGCTTTTTCATTTTCTTTATATTTTAACAATAATAATTTTAAAAAAGTCATTAAAATTTATGTATAATAATTTTTCGTAATTCTTCAATACTTTCAAGTTTTTGAAATTTGTTCATAAAATGAAAGAAAACCATACACCTTTCCAAAAAAATATAATGATCACAATATACAAAACTTATGAACGATCTCTGTAATTTTTCGTTTTACTTATATAATTATCGACTATTTAGAAAATTTTCAGTTTTTCAATTTTTTCAAAATTTTGACATTTGAACTTACTACGAACTCTTCAAAGATTTAAGTTAAACTAAAATAATAAGAAAATTTGAATATAAAATTAGGTGGACGACGGTTTGGACATTGTGGTCAACACACATATTGCAAGTGAAATATTACATCTTGCAGTAAGACTGCAAAAACTTTGCTGCAGTATGAAAATGTCCCCAATAATTGCATTTGCAATGTTGCATACATATTTCAGCAATATTCCAGTAATGTTGCAGCAAAGTTCAAGTAAAATTTAGTAACATTTCAATCTTGCGGCAATATTAATGAAACATTACAAAAGCAACATTTAAAAGAAAAGATCTCATTCACATTGAGGTAAAACTTCATATACAATCTTGTAAAAATAATATTACTACTACATTACAGCAATATTACACGAATTTTTGCAATATTAAATGCCAGCTGGGGAGGTTTAAACAATTATGATTTTAATTTTCTTTTTACCTTTGCAAAATGATTGTCTCCCAATTTAATAAGCGGAGTTGTCGGAAACATGCGCTGAGGCGTCATGGTCAAAGAACCGTTTCGCATTTCGTAAAGATTGCTCATGACCAACAGCAAATCAGAAGTTTTCTTGACCGGTAAAAATCGGCTTCGAGATACACGAATGCCTGAAATTTTTAATTCCATGCAGTATTTCTATACTTTAAATATTGAAAGTAATAAAATGAAAACAGTAAATATAATTTTTAACATAATTTATAAATTATAGATAAGGGTAGTGAGAAAAACTTGATCAAAAAAATAGAAAATTTTTTTACCTAACGCTCCTTCAAACGATTTCATCGCCGCCCCAACAGCAGTTTCCAACTGTATAATATTCAAGCCATTGGAAAAAGTTTTGTTGTTAACAATTATTTCCATGTGCAGTTTCTGCGAATCAATGACCCTTTTTATCGCTGGAACCAACAAAGAAATTGTTAAAAATTTCTTCAAATATTAAAATTTAAATTGATATTGAAATTTTAATATTTATATACTATAAAGTATATAAATATTTTATTTTAATTATTTTTTAATATTCAAATTTAAATTTAAAAATTTAAGTATTTAAATCCAAATATATTTCCAACATTTTAAACTTACCAGGTAAATTGATCCACAAATTATTAGTGTTGAAAAAATTGAACTTTCGGACGGATTTGAAGTCATCGACATGTTCTGGAGGCACTTGTGCGATTTCTAAAAGTCTTAATTTGTCTTCGTACTTGATTAAAGTACCTCCCTTAAATAAATAAACAAAAATTTTTTTAATAAATTAATTACACTAAAAGTAACAAAACTTTATATGATAAAATATTGCAACTTAAACAGGAAATGTAAATTCACTCGAAAAGAGTGAAATTCACTCTGAGGAGTGAAAAATGCCGATTGAAAGTGTGCGTACTTTGACATCGGCTCTAGTTTTGTCCGTAACTTCCATGAGGAACTCAATTCTCGAGTCAACAGACTCCATGAGCATTTTGAGGATTTTCGTATCCACAGTTGCCCCTAAATTATCGATGTTTGAAATGAAACAATATTCGCGACCCTGAAAAAGTTGAAACAGTTGAACTTTAACATCGTTCAGTTCGAGTATTCGATATCAAATAACCTTGTTCGAAAAATATTATGAATTATTCACCGAATTAACATATTGACTTTTTCAGTATTCTGCATTTAGAAAATGAAAGTTCCTGGTAAATTATGAAAAACGATCGAGAATTTCACAAAATATTTATTGAATTACACGTTAGTTGAAATTTTTTTTTAATATAATATGAAATTCGTCTTTTTAAATAGTTTTTAAAGATTTATAACTTTTAAGATGCAGTGAAACAAAATATTTTACCTCCTTGAGAAATTGTTCCAACAAACCAGATTTTTGGAAGCTTAGATAAAAATCTCCGTGACCAGGCGGGTACCATCTGTAAATTCGAATTTAGAGTTGAAATTCACAAATTAAAGAATTTCATAAATCTTCATAAAAAGTTAAACTCTATTACGAAATACAAAAAACTTCGTTACATTAAAAAAAAAAGAGGGCAAACATTTTTTTTCATGTCCCAAAACACATGAAATTCACAAATTAAACAATTGTATGAATCTTCATAAAAAATTAATAAACATCACGAAATAAAATTTCCTACATTTTCAAAAAATAAATAAATAAAATAAATAAATGAGTGCAAACATTTTTTTTTCATGTTTTAATCCTGAATTTTAAAAGATAAATTTTAATTCCTCTTACGCTTCGAGATCTCCAGTTATATTCGTATCTTTCGCAATAGGGAGCAAAGAATCTCGGTTGATCCGCGGATAACAGCTTTGATTGAACGTGTGAATATCGATATCCAAGCCTTTGTACTTTCTTATCACTCTCTCTGTGTCTTCGTCCGTGTTGAACGAGTTCATCAAAATCAATGGCACATTAACATCGTAAGTTTTGTTCAGATGCTGCAAAAATAAAAATAACCCTTATATTTTCTTGAATACTAAAAAATGTTCTGAAATCCCTAAATCTATTTTACAAAAACAACTATGATATAAGGAATAATTTTATTTGAACAATATAATCGTTGACCATTTTTCAATTTAAGTAATAGAAACCCACAATAATAAATAATATCAATATTCAATAATAATTTACATTTCATTCAATTACGAATGAATAAACATTTTTTGGTACAATATTTAAAATTGTAATACAAGGCTTTTTTTTAATAATATTGAATAAATTAATTCGCGGATTTCCTCTAATATTATTGATGGTTTCTGGAATCGTGATTATTGTTTTTTGATTCTCAATTAAATAAATAACTGCTATACTTTATCGAATACGAATAATTTTTAAAAATTCTTAAATCCATTTTAGAAAAAAAAAACTATTATATGGGTAATAATTTCATTTTGAACAGTATAATAATACATCATTTTTCAATTATAAGTAATAGCAACGCACTATAATATATAATTTTAATATTCAATAATAATTCACGTTTTGTTCAATTACGATTGAATAAAAATTTTTAGGACAATATTTAAAATTGTAATGCAAGACTTTTTTTATAGAATATAAAATTTATTCGCGGATTTCCAAACAGTTTTAATAGTTTCTGTAATTGTGATGATTTTTTTGTAATTCTCAATTTATGAAAAACCCTTATAATTTCTTGGATACGAATAAATTTTTACAAATTCTTAAATCCATTATACAAAGAAACTATAATATAGGTAATAATTCAATTTTGAACAATATGATAGTTGACCATTTTGTAATTGTAATTAATAACAACACACAATAATAAATAATATCAATATTCAATAACAATTCACGTTTTTTTCGATTACAAATGAATAAACATTTTTCGGGACAATATATTCAAAACTGTCAACGGGACTTTTTGTGAATAATATTAAATTGGTGGAAAACCAAATAGTATGATAGGTTTTTGAATTGTGATGATTGTTTTTTTATTCTCAATTTAATATAAACAACCCTCATACTTTCTTGGATAAAAAAAATTAATTATAATAATATTATTAATTATAATAATTTTATTTTGAACAATATAAAAATAGATTTTTTTACAATTGTAAGTGATAGCAATGCACAATAATAAATCATATAAATATTCAATAATAATTCGTATTTCATTCGATTACAAATGAAAAAAACATTTTTTTGGACAATATTTAACATTGTAATACAAGATTTTTTTGCATAATATTAAATTAATTTGCAGATTTCCAAATAGTTTTGATAGTTTCTTGAAATGTGATGGTTGTTTTTTTACTCTCAATTTAAAAAATAGGCGTTATATTTTATTAAATACGAATACATTTTTAAATATTCCCAAATCCATTTTCCAAAAAAACTGTGATAAAGGTCATAAATTTATTTTGAACAATTTAATTATAATTTTTAATTGTAATTAATAACAACACCTAATAATAAATCATATCAATATTCAATAACAATTCACGTTGTTTTCGATTACAAATGAATGAACATTTTTTGGAACAATATATTTCAAGTTTCATACGTGTCTTTTTTTGAATAATATTAAATTAACTCTCGGATTTCCGAACAATATTCATAATTTCTTTACTTGTAATAATTGTTTTTTTACTCTCAATTTAATAAATAACCCTTATATTTTATTGAAATATACGAATAAATTTCTAAATATTCCCAAATCCATTTTACAAAAAAACTGTGATAAAGGTAATAAATTTATTTTGAACGATTTCATTATAATTTTTAATTGTAATTATAAATAACACTCAACAATAAAAAAATATCAATGCTCAATAACAATTCACGTTTCGTTCGATTACAAATGAATAAACATTTTTTGGGAAAATATTTAAAATTTTCATACGGGACTTTTTTTTCATAATATTAAACTAATTTGCGGATTTTAAAATTGATGATTTCTTAAATTGTGATGGTTGTTATTTTACTCTCAATTCAATAAATAACCCTTGTATTTTATTAATAATAAATTTTTTTTAATTCCTAAATCCATTTTACAAAAAAAAACTGTGATAAAGGTAATAAATTTATTTTGAAACAATTTTGTTATAACATTCAATTGCAATTATTAACAACACTCAAAAAATAAATAATATCAATATTCAATAACAATTCACGTTTCGTTCGATTACAAATGAATAAACATTTTTCGGGACAGTATATTTAAAATTGCAATACAGGACTTTAAATAATATTAAATTAATTTACTGATTTCTAAACAGTATTGATAGTTCCTTGAATTGCAATTATTTTTTAATTTAAGATGTTTGCAGAAGGTTTTTATAAACAAACCTCAATTTGCTGAACCGTAAGGTCAAGAAAAGTGAGCTGGTTCCGTACGACGATGACGGATTTTGGTCCATGGCAACCCATGCTCGTTCCAAGGCCACCATTTAACTTTATGACTATGAGTTTGTTCAAAAATTGTCTTATCTCTTCCTTGTTCGGAACTGGCAAATCTTCTAACTCGACAACCTTAAAAAATAGGAACGAGTACTTTAGAAGAGTTCAAATTTTAAAAGCTTTTAAAGCAAATTACTGCATACAAAAAATTATAATTCTTAAACTAAAATTCTAAAACTAATTTGTCATCCAACATAAATAATTCAGATCCTTTTCGATATCTGAAAATTCATGATTATTTAGAAAATTATCGATGATTTTCGTACGATAAAACATTTTTTCATTTTTGAGAAGAAATTGTTGAAAAAATTTTTCTTTTTCGTCGAATTTTAAACATTTTCCAAAGTTTTTTTAAATTTCAAACACGAAAGAAACCACTTTAAACTCTCAAAATTTTTTTACAATTTTTTTCGTTTAGTTCGGTAAGATACTTCGTAAAAAATTAATTATTTGCTGTTTTTCTCACAATTGGCTTGAATAACAAAATAACTATCATTCCAATTTAAATGGATAACTCTTAGTCACTGCGGTTGAGATTTTTTTTTTTTTTTTTTAATATTTCTGTATTTTTCTTTTTTCTTCAGTGCTTATACAACTTAAAGAATTTTCTGATATTATATTAATTTTTATAATTCAAAGCTCTAGAGCTTATTCTTATTATTAATTATTATCATTTTTATATTTATAGATGAAATAATAATAAATATCACCTCAGTTTAAATCATAAATTATTTATTTATGTACTATCCACGAAAATGTGACCAATAAAATAATTTCAATAATTAGAAAAGATATAATGAAATGAATAAATTATTCAAAAAGAATTATTTTTCTCATTGCCTGATGCACAAAAATTTGTAATTAATAGTAGTTATTCATTTTCGGTCAATTTTTTCCAAAATCAAAATTACATAATTTTTCCCTTTTTTTTCCTCCAAGGTTCAGATTATTTTCGATTTCCTCGATTTTGTCTAAAATCAAAACTTACAGCTTCTTTGGGCAGTTTTTGAATTTTTTCCCATTCAAGAGAAGGTCCTTCCTCGGCCAGAAAACGCTCGAAAAGCTGCTGAAAATTGTCGAACTCTTTCGAAAAAACATCTTTGAGGGCATCAGGTGCCAAAAGTTTCAAACGATTCAAGTCTCTTTGAAGCTCGTTCAATGCATCACGTTTCGTTCTCTCCTTGAACGCTCGAGAACCCGAAGGATTTCTTTTGTGTCCTCGAACCTGGAAATTTTCAATTAATTCCCGACTTTTTTACATTTCGATTCTTTAATTTGCTGATTTTTCACTTTCTGACTTCAATTTTAAATAAACATTTAAGTATTTATTACATCAATCTATTTAATTTTCAATCGAAATACTTGAACGTTTATAAGATTCAATGACAAACTATTGTACATAAATTTTTTGTGCATTTTTGACTTTTTGCATATTATAATTATTTACATTTTAAAAATCATATCTTCGTTTAGAATTATATTAACTTGTTATAAACATATAAACAACCTAAAATTGACAAATGTTTCTTAAGAAAGCAATTATTGATAATAATTATATTATGATAATTTAATCATAATTCAAATTAATAATAAATAATTCATAGTTCAAACCTCATAAAAACATTATGAGAAACATTTTTATTATAAAATGCTGGTTCCTGTAGAAATTTATAAAATTTTTTTTCTGTATAAAATTTATAAAAACATTTGTTTTATAAGAAATTTTCTATTCAACCAGTTTTTCCGAAAAATTGTATTTCTGAATGTTTTAGGTTATTTGTATTTTTAAAATTCAGCAGATGAATATGTTTCGAGAATTTCTTTTATTCTTCGTTTTCAATGCTAATATTCTTTTAATACGGTTTTTTAAATAAGATTTTGTCGAATATTTTGTATTCAAGTATTCAATAAATGAATATATTTTATATTATTAACTTTTATTTTTTAGAAGATTTTGAAATTTTTTTCAAAAGTGTAACTGGCTGCTTTTAAGGTCGACTTTATAAAAACCAAAATTACTAAGAACGCAATTTATATAGACTTTTCGTCGATTGTTGCAACAATTTTCTCGTATATGAAAGGCAAACTGTAATTTTAATTTATACAAAAAATTTATGCACAATAGATTCTATCCCCAAAATTGTCATCTTTTATTATTGTAAAATGTTTCATTTGTATTCAGGGACTAATAAATTTCGGGTTATTTAGAGTTTTGTAAATTTTCATATTTTTATTTTAAAGTTTAAATATTTATTTCGAGGGTGAAATTACTAAGTAATTTTTTAAGTTATTAAATTCGTATGTATAGTATACACAATTTGAGGAATTCATTTATATGTTCCAGGTAAAACACTTTTGAGATTATGGTTTTAGCCGTATCACAAATCAAACAAACTGACAACATTCGTACACAAAACGAAAAGAATTCGTAAAAATTGAAATTCAATGAAACTTTAAGTGATAAGACGTGTGTTATCATTTTCCAGACTTTTCTCGAATGTTTTCCAGCTTTTGAAAATAAATAAAAAACGAGAGAAATGATAAGAAAAACAATGGAGTAATTAGTTTTGTTATTACTATCAAAAAACGAATAAAATAATTATATTTATTTAAAAACGAAACTAAACGGTGAATTTTATTGTTAAAAATATAACGTTTTCGAAATTTTTTTGTCACTAAACCATTAAAAATAATTTTTCAAAACTGTTCACCACGAAATTCAAAATCTACCAAAACTTTGGAATATTTGTTGCATTTAAACTTTCATTAGTACAATTTTGAATTTTCGGCAAATTTCCGTGATAAAAAAATTAATATTGGCAACAACAAATATTAGAATTATACTAAAATAAATTTTATAGCAGTTATTTCAACGTGGAAAATTCGTTGTTTCTAAACATTTTACAAACTATTCGAAACTATCCATATTTTTTAAAATGTTGTACAACTTATAATGATTTTTCATATATTCGAATACTTTCAGAGTTTTTCAGATTCTTTACAAAAAAATGGATAAAAGTTTATCGTCAATATTAACATTAATAGTTAATACCTCATGAAAAAATCACGTTTCTCTGCCTGTTTTTGAAACCATTAATAAATGAAAAAAAATTTATCGTCGATATTGACATTAATAGTTAATACCACATGCAGAAATTAAATTTCTTTCCTCGTGCTCGAAACAATAAATAAATGTAGAATCGGGGAAAAATCCAACTCGTAAAAACTAATCTTATTCCATTTTCCAAAAATTTCAAACAATTCAAACTATTATGAACTGTCCACATTTTTTTAAAAATTTAGTACAACTTATTACAATTTTTCGTAATATTCAAATACTTTCCAAGTTTATCCGATTCTTTACAAAAAAAAAAAAAAATAGAAAAAACTTATCTTCAATATCAACATTAATAATTAATACCACATGTAAAAATTACATTTTTCCCATGCATCCACAAAAAAGGCCACTTTTTTTGCATGGAATGTGGGAACAAAATCCACTTTTTGGGGTACTCACGAATAAATCAT
>JAPYZL010121901.1:0-22453 GCA_030522825.1 Platygaster orseoliae
GTATCATTGTCGGGCATTTAGTTGTTAAAATTATTAAATAAATTCATGTTTAAAGTTTAACAACGAAGTTCTTATTCGTGCTTTTAAAGCACGACAATAGCACAGAATATTCTAGGAATATACTAAGAATATTTCCTTAGAATATTACTATGTTTGAGAAGTATCCCATAAGGCCAATGTAAAGGAAAATATTCTGAGAACATTGTAAGAGAATATTTTCAAATATTCTTCTAGAATATTCTCAGAATACTCTACTTTACATTGGCCTTATGGGACGTTTCCTCGACATAGGAATATTCTAGGAATATATTTTCAGTAATATTCCTAGAATATTGTTAAAATATTTTGTGCTATTAGGGTATGTAAGTTCCAATTTTTAGATTCTGCCATTCAACCCGGTGACGATTCACGCAGGCAAACAAAATCGATGATTTACAGAAAAGCGCGCAACAATGCAAGCACAACTATTGAAAAGAGGACGAAAGTAATTTTGAAATTGAAAAAATACATGTACGCAGACTCAGTCGTAGTATGACACTGATTTAACTCACGTATTTAACCCAAAATTAAGTAATTTTGCAATTAAAAAAGAAAGGCGTTGTATAACGTATCAGATTTTGTCATTTCTACTTCGTCTGCCACTTCATCTGTCACATGAACTTATTCTAATATTCATCGATAACCATTTTCAGTGACCTCGTTTTTTTGTCATGATGGTCAATAGGTTTCGTTCTTGTTTGTCAGGACAATATTGTGTTACCTCGGTGCCTACGTGCATTTTTCGTTTATAAAAATCTAATGTTAATTCTCGTGACCATCGAAAGAAGTTATCAGTGAGAAAGCAATATTATAAAAAGCGTGTACCGTACTTAGCAACCAGCAAAGGATTTGAGTCTTTGTGGAGAACAGTTATTCTCAATAAACAGCGTTCATTTTAAAACTGTACCAATTTTTTTTCACCCGGAATCCAACATACAAACTGGCGACTAAGGTCTGGATAGTCCGAATTTCGCAAATCTGCATATTAAAAAGCTGCAAAAACGGACTGTTTAACACATCGAGGCTGCCTGAGACAGCTGAATTTGGACGAAGTCGGAAATAAAAATGTATGAGGCTGGAAAATTCAGAAATATATTATTCATAAATGTATACAATCTTTTTTTAATAACATTATTAAAAAATGTAGAATCAAGAATTGCGTTTGAAAAAGAAAAAGTTTGAAGATATTTATGCATGAGGTTGTGAAACGTATAATTTTCAATCATGTAAATTGCAAGTACAGAGAGAGAGAATTTTTTTTGTAAAAAAATGTGTAATCTCCAATCTCAGACATGAAAAGATTATTGAAAGTGAAATTTTTTAAATTGATAACACAATAAAATGAAAATTTTCTGAGTCATGTGAGGAGCGAGGTTTAACCGGCTCATCTTTTTTTTTTATTACTTATTTTCTTTAAATAATTTTTTTTATTTTGATTGAAATTTGTCATTCTTTTATTTTTCTAAATTCATCATTTATTTTTAGTTTCAATCTATGATTTTAATCGGTTTTCTATTCCAAACAAAGAATGCCGTCATTGGGAATTTTATCAAATAAATGTCTCAGAATACCGTGATACTGATTTTTCGTCAATTGTAGCTGAAATATTCATTATGTTTTTATCATTCATCTCCCACTGATAGGCTATTGCGCTAGCGCTATTGTGATAACGTGCGTGTGATATCTAGACCGATAATAAACAAATCGACCTCGGATAATTTTTACTTTTATGACCTTCTATTTTCCCCTAATTTCTATCATTTTTCGCCAATCGATTAACTTAGCTTAACTTAACTTCGCGTTTCTGAGAGTTAAGCGCGCTAGGCGCACCATCGTGGGCGTTCTCAGTCGTTCTCTTTCGATTGGGGAAGACGGCAATAGGGTTCTCTTTTTTTTCAGGTTCATCACGTTTTTTCATAGGTTTTTTTTAGGATTGCATGTAATGATAAAAAGGTTATACTGTAATATATAACCATTCGTGTTTGGAAATTATGTATTTAGATGGTATATATGTAGTAATTTTTTTATATATATGATTTAATATTGTTTGATACAATATTATGTGTTTATGTAATATGTAGAAGATAAATTTGTTTAACGTTCCACAATTTCGGCAGTTATTCTTAAGAATATTTATAAATATTTGCAAAATCAAATGAACACAATGTAGAACGTAAATTTAATGGTATCCAAGTACATTTTGCTTATTTCCTATTAAAAATATTCATGATTAGGTTCAGAGAAATGTGATGACCTTTTTTTTGCATAACTTTTTCGATTTTGCAAGTATAATTTTTTTAAGTTCTTTTTTATTAGCTTCCTTTGCAGTATTTTCGTTGGTAAGAGGACATAATCTTATAACTGACATCCTTTTTTTTATTTCTAGACAAAATGACGAAAATCAACGTCAGTAGCATGGAAAAGCTCGACCCGGGCGTCTGGCTGGACGACACGGTCGTCGACGAGATGATGGACGTGATCGTCGAGTCGGAGTCCGGGAAGGGAAAGAAGATTGGAGCCCTAACCAGTTTCGCATACACATGCCTGACGAGACGCGGAATTGAACAAGCCGAAAAGCATTTCCAGAGGGCAAAACCAGAGGAGCTAGATATGATTCTTGTGCCAGTAATAGAGAGGTCACACTGGACTCTTATAGTTGTTAGCTTAAAGTAAGGAGTGTTTAAACTTTTTTCAGTATTTCAGATGAAAAACTTATTAAAATTAATTTACACGTATGTATTACAGCGATCAATCGATAAGGCAGCTGAATAGCTTGGGCACAGCGAGCCAGGAGCAATTGCTGACTATTACAAATATGTTGAAAAAACTCGGACACAAACACATTGGCTTCAATCACGAGTGGGCAGCCAAACTCGACACGTGGGTGCCGCAACAATCGAATACATTCGACTGCGGCATTCACGTGATCGTGAATGCAATTAGCGTTGCTCACAGAATAAGTCTGACTGAACAATACTACCACGACATGAGAGAGAGGGTGAGGGCAATATTAAGTGCTTCGGAATCTGACAGGGTAGCTCTGCTGGAGAAAACCATACCCTGGCTTAAGGAGAAACTTGGTGAGTATTCCAAAGTCACGTATGCTTTTTTTCCATTGACCATTGTAATACGTTAGTATGGCTATCCTTTCAGATACATTGGTTGAGGTCAACGAACAATATGATACGCAACCGTCGAGTTCGGCAGCTTTCGTAAGTGACACACGAATTCAGACGCTACAATATTGCTAATGTTGTACGTCATTTAACACGTTCGAAGGAAAAATGATTGGCTAATTAACTTTTTCCTTTATTATTCACAGACGTCAACGTCATCTACAAATAGGCAAGACCAAAAGCCGCCAACTCCTCCGATTTCCGCCCATACGAGATCCCGGTAGAAGTCGCTCCCATTTTCGGCGGTATTCCTCCGGCCCTCGTGTGCCACGACGCGCCGGCATGCCGGGAAGTTGTGGCCTGGACGGAGGAAGAAACCGAGAGCCTCATCTGCAACCTCCGAACTATTGGAAAAAACAAAGTTGAGGGCGAATGCTTGTCGGTACCGGTGATAATGGATTGGCTGCAGCCGCCTCTCACGCGATCCGCTGACGCGGTCGAGAGGCGCGTCCGGGAACTCCTGTCGGATGGAAATCGGACGATGATCCGTTACGTCAGGCTCCCAACCAACATATTCGACAGCAGGTATCAAGTTAACAACCTGAAAGAAAAATTGCGGTCGAAAAGAAAGAAGAAAAATGCGAAGAAGTTGTAGAAGGGAGGATATAATGTTATTGTAGTTAATATTAAGTTGTAAATTGTTGTAAATAGTTGTCTGATTGCGAGTATTCGAAAGAATGATTGTTGAATTTTATCCGTTTTCCGAATAAAAGAATTGAAATAAACACATTGTTTTTGACATTAATCGTTACTTTTTTGAACAAATAATAGCATGTTCAACGGAAGAATTGTGGCTGCTGATTTATCGGCCGTTTTCTTAGGTAAGAATACATTGCTAGGTTCATATTTAGCATGTGTTCACTTGACAGTTTTTGTTTGTCCCCATAATTTGTTTGTGCCCTCCCTCCCCCTCTAGGACCGTCATGACCTTGCCCCGTTGGTAAGGGGGCAAGCTTGATAAATCTAAAGTACTTAGGATCGTAATTCCTGTCATGTTTTACATGACATGAGAGAAATTATGACATTGAGATACTCGAGAATTCATCAAGTACAAAGAAGACGGTCATACCGAGGCTAAACGTTGCACCGTGCTAATCTTTCGATGGCATTGCAGTCCCACCATCAATTTGTAATAAAATCGTTAAGATTTTGTGTTTTATTTTCCTGACAGTTTCCCTTTTACAGGTACTACGATTAAGTCACGGACCGTGGCTCCAGGTCAGTGAAGGATTTTTGTATTCCAAATTCTTTTAGCATTGAATAAGGTTAGGTTAGGTTGAGGTAGGTCTGTATACTTGGGGTCAGTATGGTTAAATTGATGTAAATCGATAAAATCTTAAATCGGGGGACATATTACAATCGAAATCGATAGAGCTTGTCTAGACGAACAATTTAAGATATAAATCGTTTCTTAATTCCTCCAACGATCGAAAAAATGAATTTTTGAAAATTTGTTTGGACTTAGAAAAATTTCGAAAAAATTCCAAATTTTTTTTAACTCATTTTCAATAGATTTTTCAATGGTAGAGGATAGTATAGTTGCGGACAGTATAGTTGCGAACAGTATAGTTGGTGTCAGAATAATTGGGGACATCGTAGAAAGGTCAGTATAGTTGGGGTCAGTATAGTTAAATTGATGCAAATCGATAAAATCTTAAATAGGGAGATACATTGCAATCGCAATCGATAGAGCTTGTCTAGACGAACAATTTAAGATAATAATCGTTTCTTAATTCCTTTAACGATCAAAGATACGAATTTTTAAAAATTTGTTCGGACTTGGAAAAATTTCGAAAAAATCCAAAATTTTTTTCAACTCATTTTCAATAGATTTGTCGATGGTAGAGGACAGTATAGTTGCGGACAGTATAGTTGGTGTTAAGTTAAGGTAGGGGGTATGTGAAATTCTAACTAGATTAGTTCTTTCGTATGATGTAGTCGAAATTTTTTATTTTATTATACCTTTTGTTCAAATTTGCGAGTAGACAAATGGCTTTGGGGATCGATAGATCTCGACGAGAGCTATCGATTGGTAGACATATCCATATATTTGTCGATTAGAAAATATAAATGTATCGAAAAAATATCGTGGACAAACATCGAGATATAGCGCAATCGATAGATCTCGTCGAGACGAGTAATTTGATATATATATATATATATATATATATATATATATATATATATATATACACACATATATGCCATCCTTAATTTTTATAACTTTCCGAGTTTTGAATTTTTAAAAAATTTTGGAGAAAAATTTTTTGTTGAGCTCGACGAGACGAACAATTTGCGCTATTAATCGTCTCTAAGTGACTGTAAGTTCCGGAAATATGAATTTTTGAAAATTTTTGGAGTGGAGGTAAAAAAATTTTTTTATAGAGCTTGGCAAGACGAACATTTTGCGCTATAAATCGTTTCTTAATCCCTGTAAGTTTTCGAGTATTGAATTTTTGAAAATTATTTCGGACTTATGGTAGAAAAAGTTCGAAAAAATTCTAAATTTGTTCTAAGTCATTTTCAATGGATTTTTCAATATAGTTGGGATCAGTATAGTTGCGGACAGTATAGTTGGGGTCAGAAGAGTTGGGGACATCGTAGTTAGGTCAGTATAGTTGGGTTAGGTTAGTTAAGTTAGATTAGGTGCCAATCGCTCTTCAGCAAAATCGCTCTTCAAAAAAAACGCTTTTCAGCAAAAACGCTCTTCAGCAAAAATCATATTTCAGCAAGTGAGTTATTCGTTTTTTTTAATATATTTTTATTTCATCCTCTTGTGAGAAAAGAAATTAATGAATATCTTTATATTGATTATTTATGTTGATATGAAGATAAGACCTTGTTTTATCACAGTAGATCCAAACGCAACCCGTTTTTTGCGTAAATGATTATATATATGTATATATATAATGAGTCCTCATGAGTATTTTCGATAATTAGATTTGTAATTCTGACGTCATTCTGATTACCCGTCTATTTCCGAGCAGCCCACGAATATTTAACTAATTAATATTTCTGGATGTGATGACTTTCTCGATCTGAGTAAGCCGACTTTCTCCAATCATACATTCGATACTTAATTTAAAAAGGAATCATTTTTTACCTAGTGCACCGACAACGAGAAGATTTTAAGGCATACAAGCGCGGGTGTTTAGCCAGGAAGAGGAATATGAACAGGAAAACGAACCTACCATCGATCAACAGCCCTAGTTAAGATAGGTTTCGTAAAAATGTGGACAGAGACGACTTCATTGAACTAGAGGGGCACAGGGCATTCAGGCGTTTTAAGCTAGACCTCCCGGCACTGTGTCCTTATTGGGCACCTTCTCGAGTAGCAGAAAGGGTGAACCAAACATTTCTGTCAGGGATAAACCTTCTCAAAGAAAAGCTCCGAAAGCAGATGATAATAAAACAGAACCGCCGTCCAAGGAGGAAATAGGATTCGACATAAATGAGATCTCGACCAGGCTTATCAATCAGGCATGGAGTTAGTTAGGGCTATGCGAGACCCTAAATAGGTAAAAGGGAGGAATAAAAATAGGAAATGAATAAACATTGCCAGAACTAATTATATATAATCGATTGTTGTGAAGAGACAATGTATATTTGATTTATAATGATGTTATGAATATAGGTTAATTTTGTTGACATTAAAAGAATTTGGACTTTTGACTTTTAAAAACCTTTTTCTTTAAGATAATATCCCGGGTCTTTTATAAACCACGGGTTTGAGGGTTCTTTTGGGCGGTGGTCTATCAAAGGTCCTCTCTGGTCGAGCTACGTAGGGAACGATTGCGCGGATGACAGAAAGTGACTTTGGTATTTAGAACACGACTAGCAGCGACGTTCCACTTCCGCTTCGTACCTTGTAACTCGCTAGTCACAGTCAAAAGTTGTGCAATATATAAATGTTAATTATTAACTGTTTATTTGGAAAGTTCGTTTTACGAAAAACACAATTAAAATTAAAAAATTCACACACTAAAAAATCATCACTTGCAAAATATGATAACGTTCAAAAGAATTTTTAAGTCAAAAACATTGAGATCATTAAATTGAAGGCACAAAAAATTAAGAAATTCACCAACAAAAATTTTTAATGTCGATTCATAATTGCAAAAGACAATTCACAAGGAGATCTAAATTTAGTAATTTTTTTTTTGTACAAATTGAAGAAATATAGTTCCTTAGTCATGTTATTCACTAAAATCATCACAGATGTTGTCAACCTTGTCTACTTGGTTTGTCGCTGGGATTGCTTCAAACAGATTCAATATAAAGTCATTCGCGACTTTTTTGTAACGTGCGTCACACTGATGGTTGACTGCGAGAAGGTGGATCAGTTCAAAACAATATTTGCTCTTATTTGTTTCGTAGCTCTACAGTCACGTACAAATGCCACAATGATGATTGACTCGGGTATTGTGACATTAACTGAAGCCAGGAAAACACTCGAGGAACTGATCTTTCGACGACCAAAAGGAGACTAGAGGATGTTGATGGATATTTCGACGAGGTCAACCAATCGCAGGATGAAAAAATCACATGAGTTGATTAGTTCAACGCTGAAGCCAATGAAGAGTCCACTTCTAGTTGTACTAGTAGCATTGGACTATTCAACGAAGAAATTATCGAGATCGCCGGAATGGAACAAAGTTGCACTTCCCCGTCAGCAGCTTTCAACGTTTTCAAACTACTTAATTTCATACACAAACATCTGGAAAATCTTGCCAAAGAATTTCGGTTGTGGACCGGGATATTATTACCCTTTCGAACAGCACATGCAATCTCGGAATTTATTGAACACGTCTTTGATGATCATAAAACCAGGGTACTTGCCAAATTTCCAAAAACAGTTAACATCACGAAATTTATCCGAATACATTTAAACACCTTGTCAGGTAACGCTTTACTTATGCACGCAGATGTTCAAAAATTTTCTAATCTAAAGATAGATATCCAAAAAAAGTTTGGTTTACCTAATGTATCAGAAGCTTATAAAGCAGATTTAGAAAATTTACGTGAGGAATTTCTCCTGCAAACAACAACCTCAGTGACGCAATGTCATTCGTACTAGGGAAATTTGAGAAAAGTTCTAGGGGTCGCCCAGCCGTAGCCCCTATGTACAGCAGAGAACTCAATAACGGGTAGACGAGAAAATCCAACTCCGCCAGAACTTCCGTTGCCATTAGACGAGCGGATCGCCCTGCTATTTAGGTGCCAGGGAGAAGACGCCCCACCGCCCCCGGAATCAGAGAGTACCTCTACGGTCCCCCGCTCACAAGTCACGATCATCAACGAGACCCGCAACGTGAATCTTCATCTCACGTTGGTAAAGTCCATGTAGGACATTCTACGGCGCCACTGGTTATCAGCTCTCCGGTGAGTTGATAGACGATGACGCCGTAGACAACGCCCGGTCCTGATAGATCTGACTGTGGAAACTTCTCACCCGGAAGCAACGGAACGCCCCGCATCTCGGACATGCCGGCAGCGACGACAAACCACCCGGCTTGACTCCTCCTGTCCCTCTCCAGCTACCGAAGCCCGACTACTAGAGGAAGACGACACCTCCGCCTTCCCGGCCCAGCTCAGGCCCGGGGCAGACATAGGGCCTCCTCCGTCGTACGAAGAACTCCTGGGGACCGCTTCAGGGACAAACAGTGATTAAGGAAAAGAGTTCGTACCGATACTTGTACTTCCAGACTATGTACTTCAATAAACCCTATTTTATCATACAACTGGCTCTCACTCACAACTTCCTTTTCCCTGCGAGACTCCTCAGAATCAAGGAGGCCTGTTAGCCAATATTTAACTCATATTTCGTAACGTCTAAATTTTAATTTTGGAACTTGACTTATTTTGAAATTTTTGTATTTCCAAAGATTTTTGACGAGATCAAAGTTATCAAAATTAAATTGAATTTCCTAAATTCTGAACCTTCTAGCATTCCAACATTTTTATTGAATAATTAACGGCAAGTTATTTGGACGTTGAGACATTCAATAATTTACAGTAGTTTGAAAATTGCTATTTCCATACCGTACCTCCGCAAAATTTCAAGATTATGCTAATCCCTTACATGATCTTTAAGTTAAAATCCAAGTATGTGTTTTAAATATCTTAAACTTGATAGGAACTGAACATTATTTCACGAATTCCATATAAATTTTGTAACACGCCCTGGTCTTGTTGGTTTTTTCCGACCAACTGCCTCTTCTTCTAATACGCGTGCACACCAATTAGGGATAACGCAAATTACAGAATAATGAGCGTTTCAACGGAACGACTTATATACGATTTAGAGTTTCTGTTTTTGGATATTTTTATAATGATCGAACAATCAAATCCCAATGGCTTTCCTTATCACCTACTTCATGTCGGGAATACTAAGCAAGGCGCCACGTATTCGTCATGCGCGTGGGAAATCGGTTGATTTTGAGTGTATATAAGGCACCTCAGGTTTTGGACATCTCGCATTTCGCCAGACTGCGTCTTTACGACAATACCTTGCGCCTTTTCGGTAAAAACAGCGCCTCTTTCGTAAAATCGCGCTTGAACGACAAAACTGAAACATTGAATCGCTGCCAACTCCTCTTCTACAGAATTAACCCGTTTCTTTCAGGAAGATGTATAATCAAAGAAATTCCTTCGAACTTTACAAGCGTGGGTGCCAAGCCAGAGAAAGGAATATCAGGCGTGAGCAGAAAGCCTCCGCATAGAAACAACCCGAATTTACATAAATTCCAAGAAAACTATAGAAAGGACGAGATAATAGCTGGAGTCAGAGCTTTTCACAGATTTAAATTAGCTTTGGATATTCCAGTCAAGTTTTGGACTCCATAACGTTTAGGAAAAAGAACCAGGCTCTCTGCGGAGAATAAACCGCGAATAGCAAATGAGGAGATATCTTCCACAAAGGGGTCAAAGCGACTAGGATTGATCGATTTTTGGAGTGATTTTGATGTGTTCTAGAAAACCATAAAGTTAGACGAGGGAACAACGAAAAAACAAATATTAGGATTTGAACCTTCAAAATTGAGAGGAACCAGGGATCTAGAACTGGACGGAACTATCGAAGAATTCCTTCCTACCCAAGAGAGTTTACCTCTTCTGATTGATGCAATGCGAAAGCCTTGAATTTGACTGTGATTCATGTTATAATTGTATTATTATTATGGGCTAATTAATGTATAACTTATGATTTACGACAATAATAACGCTGCTTGACAGCATTTGAAGAGCTTAAAATTTGGATTCGTTCTTATGTAAAGACCTTAACCAATTTCAAACCACCAAAGGGTCGGGTAGAGCCGTTGTTCTGCACCGGTTATTTTCTGGGACATCGTGGGACAACGTTGGCATCCCTATCAATCGGGGTCTCGCGTGTCACAATTTGTCCAACGTATCAAAATTTTTTTCAATTTTCGCAAATTCAAAAATTTTAGGAAATTTTAATACTTCAAGTTTTGGGATAGCTAAAATTCATAAAAATTTCCAAAACTTCGATTTCGAAAAAATATTAAACCCCGTTACAATTTCAACATTACGGAAAATTTTGAAAAACTTTTGTAAATTGAATAATTTTGAAGCTTCTCTGATATATTTGATTTTTTATCTAAAATACTTTTCTAAGGGGTTTACGCCACTGTAGAATTTTCAAAAAAAAAGAAAAAAAAATTTTCATTATAAGAGTTCATTTAGGGTCTAAAAAATAATATACTAAAAGATTAAGTGCGGGAAAAGTGTGTACATGTCTGAATTTCGAGTTATACCGCAGGACCTCTGAGATACGCTCCGAGCGCGCCTTTCGTATTTCACGCGCGCGATTCTATTTTGAGGTACGAAAGCAGGTGCGATGGCAGTGAATAGAATAACGGTTGTCTCTCGAGTAGTTTTCAATGAAAAAAATTCACGTGATTGAATGTGGGCGCCAGTTTTAGTCAAATACACGTGAAGAAAGTCTACGAAGCGTTAGTATAGCGAAGATCGCCCGTCGAAGAAGTCGCTATTTCCTCGAATCCTTGCCACGTAAAAGTTGCGTTATACTCAAATATAGTACGAATTCTCAAGCTATGATTGAAGTCGAATATCATAATGAGTAGCGGCAAACCGGGTCGTTTTAAAAAAGGCACGAAAAGTGACAGAGCATTCAGCAAGAAACCGAAAGCGTCACGCAGGCGACCGCTAAATCAGTATGAAGTTGAAGATCCCGAGGATTTGAATGTCAGTGCATCGGCCAAAAAATTGAAGAACAGTAATTTCTACGATATTGAAGTGGATTCTGCTTTCAGCTATCGTATACCGAACTTTGTAGCAGTTTTTGCTGCTATTTCGAATGTTGTTGTGTGCAAAGTGTGTCATTTAGAAGTGAAGTTTACTGAAAGTGACAAACGTGGAATGGGATTCAAAATAATTGTGTCATGTGCGAAGTGCGAAAAAAAAGAAATACCAAGCTGTCCATACATTCGAAATGCTTACGAAATTAACCGTAGAATTGTGCTTGCCATGCGATTGATTGGAGTTAGATTACGCGGAATACAAAAATTTTGTTTGTTCACGGAACTGCCCCGCCCAATTTTTCAATCATTTTACAGTAAAATCGTGAAAAACTTTGCTAGTGCTACTGAAGCTGTTGCTCAACTCAGTTTTTCAAACGCAGCGAAAGAAGAAAGAAAAATTTCTGTTGAGAATGGAGACGAAAACGGCATCACGATATCAGGTGACGGATCTTGGCGAAAACGTGGCTTTTCATCCTTATATGACTTAGTTTGTCTCATTGGTCAAGTGACACTGGTCAAGTTGTCGATGTACTGGTGAAATCAAAATAATGCAAAGCGTGTGAACACTGGAGTACAAAAGAAGGAACTGAAGAATATGAGGAATGGAGTGGAAATTATGCGAGCGAATGTCAATTAAACCACGAGGGGATCGTCTGGGAAAAATGAAATCGACGCAGTTGTTGAAATGTTTCAGCGCTCTGAAGCTTTATACAATCTGAAGTACACAAATTATATGGGCGATGGTGATTCAAAGACATTTAAAGGTATTACAGATGCTAAGCCTTACACAGAAATTCAAGTTGTGAAAAAAGAATGCATAGATCATGTGCAAAAACGAATGGGTACCCGCCTACGCAATTTAAAAAAAGCTACAAAACGACTCGGAGGAAAAGGAAAATTGACCGCCAAGCTAATTGACGAATTATCTGTGTATTACGGCTTAGCTTTTCGCAGAAATTGCGATTCGGTTGAAAAGATGAAAAACGCTATATGGGCTAAGTTGTACCATAAACTATCTACAGACGATAATCCGCAACACGATCACTGCCCAACTGGAGAAGATTCGTAGTACACTTGGCAAAAGGCGAATGCAACAAAGACTTTGCGTGATTATAAGCATAAACCACCTATCCACGATGAAGTTTTCGAAGCAATTAAACCAGTGTACGAAGACTTGACTAGAACCGATTTCCTCACTCGCTGCATCGGCGGATATACTCAGAACAGCAACGAGTCTTTCAACGCTTGTGTATGGACGATAGCTCCGAAATCAGTATCTGGGGGAAAATTAATTTTGGATACTGCCACAAACATTGCCGCTTGCGAGTTTAATGACGGTTTTTCATCAATTCTTTATATAATCGACACTATGGGCATGACGATCCGCCCCAAGAGCTACGATTTTTGCATGGAGCTAGACGCCGAGCGCATCAAGTTCAGTGGAGAAGCAAAACAAGCTCGGATCGAATAAAAGGCCTTATAAAAAGTACTGAAAACTGACTTTCCCAACTTGTTACTCAAAAAAATGCGTGTTGATACTTGCGAAACATGTGACAACTTAAATAATATCACGCGAGCGAGCCCAGACGAGGCATTTATAGCAGAAAAAAAAGCAGTACTGCTGGGCCACCATAACAAAGCAAATATGGCCAGGTCATACATGAATGTGGACATCTCCACATTGGATGATAATACGGCATGTCTCATTATTGACTTACAACAAGTCATACCACTTCCCACATTAACCCATAGTGACATGTACTACTGGAGACAACTCTCTCATCACAATTTTTGTATTCATGCGTATCCCAGCAATCAAGGATTCATGAATTTGTGGCATGAAGCAGAAAGAGGGCGAAGCTCATCTAAAATCACTTCCTGCATTTTCCACTTGCTGAGCAACGTGAGAAATTTCAAATGCAATGAAAACATTACAGTTTGAAGTGACAGTTGTTGTGTCCAAAATAAAAATAAGTATATACTTTTAATATACAGGGTGAAATTAGGCCTCATTAAATCCGTTGAGCATAAATATGTGGCGACTGGACATAGCTTCCTCCAGTGTGACAGGGACTTTGGCTTGATCGAGAAAAGAGGAGAACCAAAATCTTATACGGACGCCAAGATCTTGAAAATGCGATACTCGAAGCGAAAACAATTCCCTTCAGCGTCGTCAACATGAACAGATTTTTTGACTTCAAAAACTGCGCTAAATACCTGATTAACACTAACAAGTTGGCACTGAGTAGCGCTGTGTGGGTACACATTGACACCCCAGGAAATGTCAAGCTTAAACGAGCCTTTGATTCCAGTGGACTTGAAGTTTTCAATGTTCTCAAAAGAGGTGATTTTTGCGAAAAAATGGAAAACGCATTCTCAATAATTAATGGATAAGATTTATAAATGTACTTACTGAATTTAAGTAGCAATTCAATTAATTTCTTTAATTACTAACTACATTCGTAATATATTTTCATTACATTAAAAATGATAAATTATGAATAAAGGGACAAGCGACATAATAAACAGTAACAGAAACACTGAAATTCAAAACAATAACAATTATTGAGTAAGATAAAATATGTGAACTACATTAACAAAAGAAACCAATAAATTATTGGATAAAGAAATTGAAAAAGCTACTTAATATCACGATAAATATGTGACAATTACGAAAACTTTAAAACGGTACATAAAATTTTAATTTCTTATAATTTCAATTTCCCTCGAAATACCCACAATAAACGACATAAATTGCAGCATATCCGATGAGAAGTGAAAGTACGACGCGATCGCACAGTTGGACCTTTTCTTATTTTGAAGGCTCATTACTTGATTAGTTAATGACGGAATAGTTTGAAACTTGGAACACAAATGTATTTTGATTTTAAAAATTTAGATTCCAAACAGCACCTTTTTTGGTTAGAAAATCTTGAAATGCGAAAGTTTTTTTGACGAGCTGCGAAATTTCGGAACTGTTGGTTGGGCCCTTTTGATCGAACGCCCTTGATATATTCAGTAGAAAGAGATGAGGGTTTGGGTTTAAAATAAAATAAAACCTGGACTATTCTATGATAGAAGATTGACATACAATCGATTTTTGTTTTAATTATTTCAACTGTCTTCAAGCGAGACGTTTACATATATATTTTCTTTTTTTTTTTGACAAACGGATTTACGATGCATTTCTTTTTTTACTCAGACGTCAGACGGACATCGAGATACCTTTTATTCGTACTTCCGAGATAATTTACACTCCCGAAGAGATTCAAAAATTGTCTAGGTAATTAAGAGGAGGCAATAACTAGTTATAACGTCAAAAGGAGTTGTAAAAAGACTCTAATGAAACTGTGCCGGATTGAGGAGCATCAGAATGTGAAAAAGAAATTTCCCAACCAGGCCTCTATGACTAGGCGACAGAAGTGGAAAATGAGTCAAAATAGTCGCAGGAATAAAAGGAAGATTTTATCACTGGAAGAAGAGAACCATCAGGAATCATCCCGAGACTCGCGGACTCGGGCCAGTGACAAAAAGACAGAAATGTGCTATAGTGACAGATGTTTTTTTAAAGAGGAAACTTTATTATATCCGAACCAACCATTTTCACAAGATGTTAAATGAATAAACGATAACCGAAGCACACAAGCTTTTGCTTGATTTTATAGTATTTTAATCAGCATTAATTTCACACGGATGAACTTGGATATATGTACCAATTCTAATAAGTCGACTTCAAAGTCGACAAAAAGAATACATTTTCGATAAATGCAATCTTATTTTTCTCTCTCCTACAGGTTTTCTTTTTTTTTTTAATAAAGAGATTTGATTTCAGTTTACAAACAGCAGTCTTTTTTCTATAGTTCAACCAAATAAGTCAAATATCGAAATAAAAAGTGTAGTGAAAGGATTCACCCAGTAATCGACAAAGGTACGTGTATAACCCTGAAGTAGTTGTTTTTGCCTTAATTGAAATTGTTATGAATACCAAAATTACTTTTTCGAGAAAAGGATTTTTCCTTCTGCATGTAGATCTAGATGCAACTCGAAAAGTAGTGACAGTATCTCGTTTTGAGGTAATAAAACGGTCCCTAAATGACTAGATTTAATAATACCACCCAAGCTACTGATTCGAGCGAAGAATTTTCTTTCTGCATGAAGTACCAGATGCACTCGAATATAGTGGCAATGGTTAAATCGAAATAAAAAAGGATTTTTTCTTGAGTTACTAATAATCAGTGCCAATTAATAGTGAATATTTTAACAGATAGAACGCCAGACGTCAGACTTATCATGGGTAAGTGTTTTTATTTTGAATGTGGATTTTGTTTTTTTTGTTCAATCCTCAACACGATTCCCGAGTCCTTCGTGAGAAAAGTCGGGTTAAGGGGAGAGCCTCCTATAGATTGGGGTTTTCGCGCCTCAAATTTGTCCGTGGATTGAAAAAAAACTATCCATCTGAGATATTTGAATTTTTGAACGATTATTCTTCTCTACTTATTATATGTTAATTAGAAAAAAATTTTTTTTTGGAAAATCTTGCTTCTATCTCGAGATATGGGCTGCCAAAGTTGATCGTGCATTTTTCACTGGCGTGCACGATAGCCTTAAAACTTTTAAACCGATTTTAATGATTTTTCTATCAAATTCAAATAGATTTAATTTTCTATGGAATGACGTTCTTTGTATTGTTAAGAAAAATTTTTTCATAACAATTTTTATCAACAGTATAGGAAAAAAATATTCATTTTTTACAAAAGCCGTGTGAACAAAATTTTTCACCTTACAAAACAAAAACGTCATTCCATTATGGACTTAATAATCAACAAATATTGTTAAACATGTTGGTTCTAGAGTTATTTTTGGAGGCCTCAGAGTGCATGCCGTTTGCCTCTCAAAAAAATGCACGGACAACTTTGGCAGCCCATATCTCGAGGTCGAAGCAAGATTTTTCAAAAAAAATTTTTCTTGTAACCAGAATAAATGAAGAAGACTAATTCTTCGAAAATACAAATATCTCAGATGGATAGTTTTTTTTTTTTATCTACCGACAAATTTGAGGCGCGAAAACCCCAATATATAAGAGGCTCTCCCCTTAAGGGTCGTTGCAGGACGTTGTCTGCTAACGGTCCTTCTCTCTTCCGAAAAGATTAAAGGAAATTTCCTCAGGCATCAGCCTGAAATTTTCTTGTTTTTATTTAAAGATTATTGATTTTTGTTTATTCAATCTCACTCGTTACAAATA
The DNA here is from genome assembly GCA_030522825.1 of Platygaster orseoliae. NCBI lineage: Eukaryota > Metazoa > Arthropoda > Insecta > Hymenoptera > Platygastridae > Platygaster > Platygaster orseoliae. Next base: position 16,740 of record JAPYZL010121901.1, read on the forward strand.
AATGTGACTTAAAATCGGGAAATAGGGTTTGATGCGAAAATTTTTAAGGCCTACATTTACCCAGTGCATAAAAGTAATATGAGCTTTACGGCTATTTCTCTCCAACTTTATTTTCTGATTCCAAGTCACAAATAAATAATTTAGTATACTGAATGCGCATAATTTTTTAATAATCAAAATTCAAAGTTGACAAAGTTTTTTTCATTCAATGACAGTATTAAATTAGAAGAAAATTTTTTGTTTGTTGAAAATTAAAAAAAAATTTCTTACTTGAACACTTTACCGACAAATCATAGGTACCTTGAAAATATGTAATCCTGTTTGCCACTATGAAATTTTTTTGCTTGCAGAAAGTAAATTCCGAATTAAAAAAATCATGAATGTTTTGGCAGCGTTGTATACATCTACAAACTTTGATGAATCCTTTTTATACGAAACAAAAATAGTTCAAGACATGCTGACTTCTGCCACTGCTGATTGGAAACAACGGAAGGACACTCAGGTCGAAATCATCGAATCAACGGATGATGTTAAAATTTTCCATATTATAGATATGCCGATGTACGTTGCTTCCACGCATCAAATTGAACAAGAAAAATTAACAGCAGTGTCAGAAGAAGTGGAGAAGAAGAGTTTCAAATAAAGTATCATACAAACGACGCTGAAACGGACGAAGAAAATTGTCTTCAGTCTGAAGCCGTACCAATGGTGATAAAGAAAACAAAGGGTTGCCCTTTGGCATTTTTTTATTGCGTTTTGAAATCGTTGTGGTCATTTTGCTGACCAATGTTTTTATAATCTGAATCGAAAGAAGTTGCAATCGAATCCGCAAGTAAATTGCACACAAACGACTTTTCATTTTAAATCGAATTTGAACCAGAATTCAAGAGATCCGGGTATTCTAGAAGTACAATGTAATGATTGCAAAAAATTTGGCCATTAAATTACTCAGTGTCGAAAGCGTGAATGGGTCAACAAAAAACGGGCACAGAACCAGACGTCAGAAGAAGACCGTAACTCGAATGCGAATGTGCTCTTTAATGGGGGTAATGTTCTCGAAACGGGCCCTTCAGCCAGATCCGCTGAATCAGGGCTAAAAAATAATGAAATTCCGAGTGTTCAAATAAGTTTGACTTGTTCAGGGATTTTCGCGAAAACTAATAATTTGACTTACGTGTAATTCCACTGTGAAAAATCGAAATCTCCTGATAGAATTTTAAAATTTTCGATCGATACCGGGGCCTCTATTTTCCTTGTAAAGATGTCGAGTCTTGATAATCATGAAACTTTGAATCTTAAAATCGTGACTTTGAATGGAATCGCTCGAAATGCGCTGACTCGGACTTTTGGACTACAGGAAATTCATACGTGATTTCTCAACCATCGCGAAATCTCCGACGTCATTGTTGAAAAAGGAAGCGATTTTTGATTGGCGTAAGGAACAAGAGAGAGCTTTTTAAACCTTGAAAGACAAATTGTGCACTGAACCCCTACTGCAATACCCTGATTTCAGCCAACATTTTACCCTCACTACCGACGCATCGAATTTTGGTATCGGTGGCGTTTTATAACAAGTAAAGGAAGGAAAAGACTCGCCAGTCGCGTATTATTCAACGACCCTAAGCGAAAAAGAGCAGAATATTTCCACTACTGAAAAGGAATTATTGAATATTGTCAATTCTATGAAACTTTGTCGCCCTTATTATTACGGACCCGAATTTGACCTATTTATCGATCAAAGACCGCTTCAATGGCTTTTTAATTTCTCGAATCCATCATCAATATCATATTCCCAGCCTGATTCTTCTCAAAAAACCGACACAGTCGATACAAGGACAGAGCCGATATGGAGCAATATTAAAAAGCCTGACTTTATTAATATATCTTCAAATGTTTATCATAAAGTACATTTAAATTACTTGTTTTCTCTTGCCGACTAATAGTGTTGTCGTGTTCCTAATTATTTACGGCTAACTTTATGAATTGACCGTGTGATTTTTATATTCGTGTAGTTTTTGAAGAGGGCTCGATAAAAGCCTAGATTAGGAAATACCGGATTTTGATATTTGTTTTCCAAAAAATGACATAATGATCTTTGAGACAAGAGTTGATCGAAAAACTAGTGACGTTGTAAGACCACAGACTCCTCATGAATCAGGTAACAGGTTCATAATGACAGCACAGGACTCGACCAAGTTTTCTTTTGCCTGCCCTATACAGAACCACGAGGCGATGACGATCGCTAAGACGCTCATTCATATTTTCATTACTTTTGGGGTACCGGTAACGTTTCTTACCAACCAAGGTTCGGATTTTATGTCAAACTTGATAAAAGAATAAAGCAGACTTTCCAGTCACACAATAGTGACTGGAGGAGAAAAACCATCCCCAAACTTGGTCCACGACATTCTGCGCCTCGAAACCGCCAGCGGACATTGGCCAACCCGATACCTACAACATCAACAGCCACACAGCCAATCCCATCAACATCGGGCAGCAACGTTACGCAAACACCTGCAGCCCCGAAACCGTTAACATCCCCATTCCCAAAACCTGCAGCCCCGAAACCGATAACACCCCATTCCCAAGACCTGCAGCCCCGAAACTATTATTATCCCTATTCTCAAGACCTGCAGCTACACTAAGAACGCCCCAGCCATCTACATCTTTGGCCACACGACTACGAATGGCGTTCAGACTTCAAGAATTGAAAAATCTGGGGATATTCATCGGAAATCACAAGAAGAAGGCAGAGTTCGGAAAAGAACGATTCTGGGAGTCAATGGTACAACGGAGCCCTGAACTGCAAATGGTAATCCAAAACCATTCCAGCTTCAGTACTTGGAAAAAAGGCATTCGTCTCTGGAAAAGCAAACCATTAGAACTTCGGACCTTAGGACTCAATGATGAAGACATACATAACATCCTAGGTAAGAAATCACAGTATTAATAATAATCTGAGATATTCAAAAAGGCCATCACAGTAAACGATTTCGAGACTGAATATCCGAACGTTTACGTTCCAAACATGGAAGCGAAAAAATCCACGGCTCTCTTCGCGGACTGCCATTCACAAATACCGCGAGTTATAGCGAGGGTTTTCCGCACCAATTCTCGAAAACTCTAAAAACATGGTGGAGGCAGCTCTCTGATTCTTGGCCATCTGCGCGACGGAAGATCATAGGATGACGCCGGTGGTCAGTGGACAACGAAAAATTGACCCGCTCGCCGTATTTCTGTTCGACAACTTTAGAGCAAACCGCGCCGAAGCAAATCTGCGTGGTCGCTGAGGTGGTGAATTTGCTTTTAAAAGCGAACAGAATAACCACAGCGTTTGCGAGATCGATGATGCCCGAGGAAACGCCTGGACTCCGCAAGACAGTGTCCGATTGCATTCAAAAACACATGGAGGTATTTTCTGCGGCCATGATACGTCGTTTACATGTAATGGAGCGAGAAAAAACATACCGTTGGGTGCACGTCGGAACAATCAACATTAACATACAGATCGAGGATCGCGCTGGAAAACTCAGGGCTTCGTCTTTGGCGAATCTGCAACAGTACGGAAAAACAGAAAAAAAAATAGAACAAGGCGCAAGGAGACTTATTGCGAAGACAAACATGGACGCACAATCTCTCAAGGTGCTGGAAGTACCTTCGCCGAGCAGCAGACGCTCGCCAACACGTGTTAGAACATACAAATATTTTGATATAAAATGTATGTATTCAAATTAATTTAATGAAATATTTATCATCAACAGCAGGAATCGCAGCATTTTTCCCCGCAAGAACCGCAGCCGGGACCAAGCTGAAGGCCCTCGCCACAACCTGTAAGAACATACAAAAATAGACATATAAAATAGTACTAAAGGTAACAAATCTAAATATGTTAACTACTTACCGCAGTAACCGACGACAAAAAAATTAAAACACTGTCAGGACATTGCGGAACTTTTCGATGACGATGACGTAGTCGTTATCGAGCCGAGCTCTTCTCGTGGTAAGGATTTCGACGGTATAAAGTTACATATTTATATATTACTATACATACTATACAAACTTGAGATAAAATAATATTAAATAATAATATAATTTAACAGAACCGATGTCGGGAAATACCGATCCACTACCATCTCCCTTTTATTGTCAAGGGAGACAATAAAAGTGTCTTCCGTAAGTCTTTAAACGTTCAAATAAAATGATGAACTTTTCATATTTTTCATGTTTTTCGTCACCCTCAGACTAATAGTGTTCTCAAACAATCGCATCTTACACTGAAATATTATCTGAAACATTATATCAAACTAAGTCAAAGTGATTGGGATAAATTTTTATCTTTTGCTATGTTTAGCTACAACACTTCACTACACGAATTCACAAATTACGCCCCTTACGAGTTAATATTTGGTAGCAAAGCTTACCTACCGTAGTCTATCACCCAATATCCAAAGATTCTTTATACTTACGACGATTACGTCAAATCTCTCCAAAAAACTAAGTGACTTGTTCAAAATTGCACGTGAAAACATTATCAAATCAAAACAACAAAACAAAGAAAAGTACGATAAGGGTTCCAATCTTCTCAGATTTGAAATCAATGATCGAGTTCTGATCTTACAAAAAGGTTACACACCAAGGAAATCGAAAAAATTAAGTTCTCATTATAGTGAGCCACATTCTATGAGTCGAGTTTTTAATAACCAAGCAGTCGAGATTCAAGTTGGAAAGAGAAGAAATAGATATCACACTAATCTTTTCAAATGAAAAACACTGCAATCTTGTCCTTGATTTTCTGTGAGCTCTTTCAATTATGTTTTTTCTGATTCCTACTATTCCATTTCCTCCATCAATTCGGGTAGTGGATTTTTCGATCATAATTTGGGAGCAGCATAAATTTCGAATTCAAAACCAACGCTTTTAAGCCACTTAAATGTGTCACATTTGAATAAAGCAAAGGGAATTTCAGGAGTACATCTGAATGCAGTACGTACTTTTCGTATGTATTTTCGTCAGAATTTCGAGAATAATCTCAGCATCACACATTTTGACTGTACTTGCACTTTACATTCGATAATGGAGGACCTAAAAGGTATCGAGAGAAAGAAGCGAATTTTAAGAGATTTAATATCCAAAGCGCACGTTGTGAACAATAGAGGATTGTTTAATGTTGCGTCTTATCTGCTAAATTGGGTTTTTGGCGTACCTGATTCAGACGACGCGGAGTTTAATTCAAACAGTATTAATTCATCGGTGAACGACAACAAAAGATGAAAACTTTGTTGAAATCGCAAGTTCAAATTATGTCCAGTACTATAAATCATTTTAAGGACTCAGCATTATTTCTGAAAAATCAGGAAGGAATTTCAAATAACATCGCCAAACAAATGAATATTTTTATGACTGAAACTAACAAACACCGAACTAAAATCGAACAGGGATCAATCATAACACAGGAATTGTTTATTTTAGAATCAATGAGTAACCGCATTTAAAGAAATTACGATAAATAGATAAAGGCTATATTATTGAGTCAAAAAAGAATTATTAGAAGTTAGGCTAGGCCGGTACGGCCCCCCCCCACTCCTCTACCCACCACGTGACCCCCCTCCCCGCCACGTGACATTGTGATGTTGTGACATTGTGTCATTTTGTGACATGTTGTGATATTGTGACATTTGTGATGTGTATATGGTGATGTGTGACATTTTGTGATC
>JAPYZL010121974.1:0-11876 GCA_030522825.1 Platygaster orseoliae
TATATATATATATATATATATATATATATATATATATATATATATATATATATATTTCAGTTCAAGGGACGAAAATCGTTCGTTGGAAAAAAAAAACGTTTCGGTATAATAGTTTGTAGGGATTTTTTTCACCAACTGCGTTCAATATCGGGAAAATTTTCTAAAAATATCGTTGGTTGACTTTATTTTTATAAGTGGCCGTAGTTGTTGTTATAAACGATGGAATGCAGCAAAAGCAGCAGCATCGTCGAATTCGGCGCAGATGCTGCTTACTTTTTACCGCACAGATGATAGATGAGCGAACGACCACTACCGTTTTTCGCCTTCATTCCGTTCACGCGGCCTCGAAAAACGGAGCAAGAATCCCAGGCTTTTTTCCTTTCTTCTTACAACATATTCGCGCCGTGGACAAGTTTCTATTAGTGGTTTTTTACAGTTTTGATCTATAGAATCCAACTTTGCGAATGATTTTAGAACTTTCTAGTACTGCAATTAGAAAATCGTTGGATTGGTAATGGTTATATTTGGAATATTTCAGAAATTGTATAGTTTTATTTTTACCACAGAATTCTATATTTTTTTCAATAAAAAATCAATTTTTGAGAATTTGTAAATATATATAGGAAACTTAAAAAATCAAAAAAAAAAAAATTTTCATACAATGTGTGTCATTTTCTTATTTGAATTTTTAGCATGAATTTTTGACAGAAATTTCGGTTTTAGGTGCATAATTCACTATTTTCGTTTATTTTCAGACGATGGAAACAGTAGTCTTTCAGAGGCTTGTAGCACGCCGATTATTGGGGGAGATTCCCGAAACCCGACATGTCATTTAGGTCTTGATATCGATGACACGATCATCATCGATAGGACTTTGCAGTCAAGTCACTTGACAACGAGGACCCTGTCTAGTTTGGGTGTAAGTTGACATGATTTTCAACCTTATTATTATTGTTAATTTATATAATAAGTCCTTGTAAGTTATATACAAACCCGAAATATCTAACTTTGGAATATATGGTTTGGTCCACGTTTTTTTACATTCAAAATTTAAATTTCGTTTGAAGAATTTGTTTTTTATATTTAAGATGAGAAAATATTCGACTTGCAATTTTTCTTTTCCGTTTATGGGTTTTATTTTGAGAGTTATTTTTTTTTTAAGTTAAAAACTCGTAGAATCATTTGATGTTTGAGAATTTATTTATAAGAAATTTATTTGTAGGATAAAACCTTAACATGTAATAAAAAGTACCATTAAATAACTATAGAGTGCTTATGTATATAATATTATATTATTGTGATACTGTGACGTTTTGTGACATCTTGTGATATTGTGATGTTGTGACTTTTTATAATATTGTGATGTTTGTGACATCTTATGATATTGTGATGTTGTGACTTGTTATGGCATTATGATGTTTGTGACATTATGATGTATGTGAATTTGTAATGTTTCCTGATGTTTGTTTTATTGTGACATGTTGTGATTTGTTACGTTTGTGATATTTTGTGATATTGTGATGTTTTATTACATTTCATAATATTCTAGTATGTTCTGAATTATTCGGGTATGTTCAGAAGTATTCTGTTCTAGGTTCGGGTACGGGTTCGGGTTCGCAAAATTTGTATCAATTTATTTTGATAATAAAATTTGAAATAACAAGACAATCGTTCTATTTTTAAAGTAATGGATTCTAACAAAATAATTTTGAAAATATTCAGATAAAAATTATCGATTTTTATAGATAAGTAAAAATTAAAAATTTTTCATTCACAATTATCGATTATTTTTTAAGTTTATTTAAAATTATTTTTCTAATTTTTTAGTATTTATAAGATTTGAAAGGTTTTTCAATATTCTTATGGATTGCTACATAGATTTTCAATATTTTACATATTAATTATATTTTTATATTTTTATATAATTTTTCAGTATTTCTAAAATGTACTATTTTTAGTATTTTCCTAGAATCTATACTGTTTGAATGATTTTCTGGTAAATTTATGGATTTCTAGAATTTCTATAGATTTTTCAAAAATTTTTTTGGCATTTATAAGTATCTGATAAAATTTTAGTAATTCTAGTATTTTTTAGTTTCTATCAATATTCGTAAACTTTAAAATACACTTAGAAATGTTGAGTATATTACTTAGATTTCTAAAATTCGATGCTCTGAGAGTCAAAGTTTTAAATATCAATTTTCAGAATTTTTATAGATTTTTGGAAAACCACATCAACTTTCGAGTATGTGTAAAAATTCTAATATTTTTATTTTTTCGTATTTTTTCACATTTATTAAATTTCGTAAGATTTTCTAGGATGTTTGAAAATTTCTATCTATATTTCTAGAATTCGATGCTCTAAAATCTAAAGTTTTAAATTTTTTAGATCTTTTTTTTTATTTATGGTTTGTAATGACTTATGATGATTTCGTCAATGACGAAATTTGGATTGTAGGCCAGGTCAGACTCGATGGCTTCGGTTTACAGTGGGGCTGGGGAAGGTCGTTGGTGTGGTTCGGTAGCAGTGCGTGGAGAAGTCGAATTTTCTCTACAGTACGATTACAAGCACCTCACGTTCCAAGTGCATGTAACTCAGTGCCGAGATCTTGCACCGGTTGATGCCAAACGCAACAGATCTGATCCGTGAGTCATTCATTTTATTTTTATTTTCACAATGGTTTATGGAATTATTTGAAAGCCTTTTATATATCAGTTAAATCTCGTATGTTCGATAATACAATACAAAAATATAAAATATTTTATGAAAATAAATCATTGTTTATTCTACAAGAATTGGATGTGTTATAAATGAAAAAATATGCCACATATGATGAGTTTTGTAAAAATTATTTTTTTGTTGACTAGTGTAGATATTTGAAATGGAAATAAATTTATTTAGTTTTTAGTAGAGTATAAAAATATATTTCGTTACCTTGTAAATTTAGTCAGAAATGTTTTTGTTGCAGCTACGTAAAAGTTTACCTTCTTCCTGATAAATCGAAAAGTGGAAAAAGAAAAACGAAAGTGAAGAAACACACTCTGAACCCAGTTTTTGACGAAGTTCTCAAGGTTAGACAAAGTCATGTAATTTCAATTCTTGTCATGGTTTGTTTTTAATTTACAGGTATAGAGGGTATTAATCCTTTTTCCCGTTTTGTCAAGTCGTTTTGTATCATTTTTTGAAACATTGTAAATTTTTTTAAAGGGCAAAAATTTTTTATTTGTCCGGTGTTGATTTTTAGTAGATTAAAAAATTCATTTTTGTACCATAAATAAAAACTAATTTTGCAATTAATGCAGATGTTTTTTTATTAGGATTAGGAAACGAAGGTATTGAAAAGAATTACACAATATTGCTAATTTTTGAAGTTAAAAAGTTTCGGAAAAATTCGAAATGTTATCTTGAATTTTCGAGAAATCAGAAATTTTCATTCAGATAATTTTGTATGATACAATTTTGCAGTTCCACATGAGTTTGAATGGATTGGAAAGCAGGGCGTTATGGCTAACAGTCTGGCATTCAGATATGTTTGGTCGCAATGATTTCCTCGGCGAAGTTAGAATGCCCTTGGAAAACAAAATTTTCGATGATCTGAGACCCCGGTGGTACCCGTTGCAGGAAAGGGTAATATTTTGCTCATTTTTTTTCAAAATATGAATTATCACAAACAGCAGCATTGACAATTTTGAATTTTATACACTTTTACGCCATGTTTTCGTTCATTTTTTGTTAATTGTATTAAATTTTCCGACTTCATTATGACTTTTAAATAGTGGAAGATAAAAATAAAATAACCCAGTAAACATTTATGATTTCATAATATAATCATATGATATCATGCCATGTCATGGATGACATCATATTGCACTCATATGATATCATGGCTTGATATGCAAACAAGAGATGTCGTGCTATGATATCATATAATGTCATGGCATATCATAACATGGCAAGTCATGGTGTGATATCATATCGAACTTCAGTGGCATAATCATTTGACATCATGAAGTCATTTGACTGCAATACGATGTCATGGTACGACATATCATGGCGTGATAAGAAATGATATCATGAATGACATCATATTGCACACATATGATATCATGGCTTGATATGCAAACAAGAGATGTCATGCTATGATATCATATGATGTCATGGCATATTATAACACGGCAAGTCATTGTGTGATATCATATCGCACTTCAGTAGCATAATCATTTGACATCATGAAGTCATTTGACTGCAATATGATGTCATGGTATGACATACCATGGTGTGATCAGAAATGATATCATTAATTTTTACTGGGAAATGCTATTTATATGATTTTTACCTCAAAGTTTGTCATTTCCCTCTAAACATTTATGATTTCATGATGTAGTCATATTATATTATGCCATGTCATGGATGACATCATATCGCACACATATGATACCATGGCTTGATATGCAAACAAAAGATGTCATGCTATGATATCATACGATGTCATGGCATATTGTAACACGACAAGTCATGGTATGATATCATATCGCACTCTAGTGACATAATCATTTAACGTCATGAAGTCATTTGACATGACATGATATCATGGTATGAAATATCACGGCGTGATCAGAAATGATGTCATGAATGTTTCCTGGGAAATATTATTTATACGATTTTTTCCTTAATAAAGTTTGTCATTTCTTAGTAAGCATTTATGATTTCATTATGTAATCATATGATATCATGTCATATCATAGATGACATCATATTGAACACATATGCTCCGTCATTAGCAGATCATATGATATCATGTTTGATATGCAAACAAGAGATTTCATGGTCTGATATCATATCACACTTCATGACATCATCATTTGACATCATGAAGTCATTTGACTGAGATATGATGTCATTGTATGGCATATCATGGCGTGATTAGAGATGATTTCATGAATGCTTACTGGGAAATATTATTTTTACGATTCTTATTTCAAAGTTTGTCATTTCCCAGTAAACATTTATGATTTCATAATGTAATCATATATCATGTCACGTCATGGATGACATCATACTGCATACATATATCATGGCTTGATATGTAAACAAAAGATGTCATGGCACATAACACAGCAATCATCATTTAACATCATAAAGTAAGTTGACATGATATGATATCATGATATGACAATACGGCGTGATCATAAATGATATTATAAATGTTTCCTGGGAAATATTATTTATACGATTTTTTCCTTAATAAAGTTTGTCATTTCCCAGTAAGCATTTATGATTTCATAATGTGATCATATTATATCATGCCATGTCATGGATGACATCATATTACACATATATGATATCATGGCTTGATATGCAAACAAAAAATATTATGGTATATCATATGATGTCATCGCATATCATAACACAGCAAGTCATGGTGTAATATCATATCGCACTTCAGTGACATTATCATTTGACATCATGAAATCATTTGACATGACATGATAGCATGGTATGAAATATCACGACGTGATCAGAAAGAATGTCATGAATGATTCCTGGAAAATATTATTATACGATTTTAACCCAATAAAGTTTCTCATTTCCCAGTAAGCATTTATGATTTCCTAATTTTATCATATGATATCATGTCATATCATAGATGACATCATATTGAACACATATGCTCCGTCATTAGCAAATCATATGATATCATGCTTGATATGCAAACAAGAGATGTCATGGTGTGATATCATACCACACTCCATAACATCATCATTTGACATCATGAAGTCATTTAACTGCGATACAATGTCATGGTACGACATATGGCGTGAACATAAATGATATCATGAATGTTTACTGGGAAATATTATTTATACAACTCTTACCTCAAAGTTAGTCATTTCCCAGTAATCATTTATGATTTCAAAAAGTAATCATATGATATCATGCCATGTCATGGATGACATCATATTGCACACATATGAAATCATGGCTTGATATGCAAACAAGAGATGTCATGCTATGATATCATGTGATGTCACGGCATATCATAACATGGCAAGTCATGGTGTGATATCATATCGCTCTCCAGTGACATCATTTGATATTATGAAGTCATTTGACTGCGATACGATGTCATGGTATGACATGTGGCGTGATCAGAAATGATATCATGAATATTTCCTGGATTGGATGGGCTTTGAGATTATAATCGTATAAAATATCGTATTGCACAAGCAGGTAAAAGCTTACTTTAACGAAACGATGAAAATCCTCGGCTCCAACTCGGTTTTTAACTCTTCGATTCAGTAAAACAAGCATGTACCTATAATAATATACTATTACATAAATATATAAAATAATTCGAAATATAGTGAACAAAAATTCCAAATAATAGTATATTCCTTAACTAGTGTGGGAAAGTTTTTTTTAACGAATCTGAAGGTTGCAACGCGAGCCGTAAGCGAGCGTTGTGATCAGATGAGTTAAAAAAACTTTTCTACACTAGTCAAGGACCATATTTTATTCAACAACGATAAGAAATGCGAATTTTATGAGATACAAGCGTGGGAGAAACGAGCCATTACTTCACGGCTTTGAATAAAGATAATTTGTGTACAATAACGCGAAAAAAATGCTCCATTTTTTTCATTTCAGACGGAACCTTTCGACGATCCTATCGCATACAAGGGCGAGGTCATCGTGGGCTTGAAATTCGTTCCTCCGGATCCTGCGCAACAGCAACAACAGCAGCAACACCAGCAAGAGCACGAAATGGCAGCGAGCGACCAGAGAAACTCGTCTAAGACGAGGAAAAACTGGAGTCGCGGAGCACTTCACGTTCTCGTGAAAGAAGCGAGGAACCTTCAAACACGAGCTAAGCACTCTGGAACCTGTGATCCATTTTGCAAAAGGTACGATATTATTTTGTTACTAATTTTTGTTCATTTCTTTTAGAATGAAAGAAATACAAAAACAATCAAATAATTTTGTTTGTTTGTTCATATGGAATTAGATATATGAAGTATTTGAAGTATTTGAGGAAGACGAAAATTATTTTTATTGGAAATAGAAAAGAATCCGTGGCTAATATAAAATTTTAAATGTTGTCTACTATTGTGGATTTTGAGAGATTTTATGAAGATGTTGATAGCCATTTAATAGAATAAACACAGAGATGAGATATAGTAAATGTTTTGAAAGCTAGTGGATAAAAAATAATAAAGGATAATGAAGTAATGCTGGATTACTGACTTTTGATTTTTGACTCTGAGAATCAATTGATATTAATGATTAATAGTTAAATTTTGTTTGGCATTTTGTGTAGTTATCTGCTACCCGACAAAGGTCGCTCTGGTAAACAAAAAACCAACGTGGTTCGGAGATCCGATGGTAATCCTGCATGGAACCATACTTTTATCTACAAAGACGTGAGTCTTCAAGAACTGGCTGAAAGAGGATTGGAACTCACCGTTTGGGACCACGATCGCATTGCCAGCAACGAATTTTTGGGCGGTGTCAGGTTCAATCTTGGCTCTGGTGAGTTTACATTTTCGAGAATTTTCTCTTATTTTTAAAAGATTTCCTTGTACAAATAGAATATCCTTATTGTTCCCTGGGTATTTCACAATGAGGAAATAACTATTTTTTTTACTAATATTTCAATTTTTTTTCTTTGTTTACTAATATTCCCGATGAAGTAGTTACATTCGATTGAAAAGAGATTATGAAGACTGAAAAATAAAAATAAAAGTTATGATGCTGTTATTAAAATTTCGTTGTAAAGATGATTAATTGTAGAAGTTTGACGAGTTGCAAGATGTAGTAATATTGACGTTATAGGGACACACTTTTTAACTCAGAAAAATATTAAGAAAATCCTAGTAAATTTTGGATCGTGGTTTCAATTCCCACTCCTCGTAAAAACGCGTTTATTGGTTAAGTTTCAAACTCGAACATTTTTTTTTATTTTGAGTTTTTCGAAAAATGGTAAAGAAAAAATAATCTCAAATTTTTGCAAGGGAACTGCTATTTTTTTTTTTTTGATAAGAGTATTTGAGAAAACCTGTATAAAAAGTTTCACAAAGTATAACTTCTAATGTCCGACAATAGTTTTATCCACCATTAACATACATTAGAAGTCCCAGGAAGTGAAACTTCTAATGTCCTGCCATATTATTATCCAAAATCAATATACATTAGAAATCTCACAATGTGAAGCTTCTGTCCTATAGTACAATCTACACTCAACATAAATAAGAAGTCTCACAAAGTGAAACTTCTAATGTCATGCCACAGCAAGATTCACAATCAACATACATTAGAAGTTTCACAAAGTGAAACTTCTAATTTCCTACAATAGTATTATCCACCATCAACATACATTAGAAGTCTCAGAAAGTGAAACTTCTAATGTCATGCCATAGTATTATCCACAATATACATACATTAGAAGACTCAGAAAGTGAAACTTCTTATATTTTACCATTATATTATCCACAATCAACATACACAGAAAGTCTCACAAAGCGAAACTTCTAATGTCATGCCACTGTAAGATTCACAATCAACATACATTAGAAGTGTCACAAAGGAGAACTTCTAATGTTCTACAATAGTATTACCCACCATCAGCATACATTAGAAGTCTCACAAAGTGAAACTTCTGATGTCATACCGTAGTAGGATTCACAATCAACATACATTAGAAGTCTCACAAAGGGAAACTTTTAATGTTCTACAATAGTAATACCCACCATCAACATACATTAGAAGTCTTAGAAAGTGAAACTTCTAATGTCCTACCATAATAATATCCACAATCAATATACATTATAAATCTCACGAAATGACACTTCTAATGTCTTGCCATATTATTATCCACAATCAATATACATTAGAAGTCTCAGAAAAGTGAAACTTCTGACCTACTATAGTACAATCTACACTCAACATAAATAAGGATTCTCACAAAGTGAAATTTCTAATGTCATGCCACAGTATGATCCACAATCAACATACACAAGAAGTCTCACAAAGCGAAACTTCTTATGTCTTGCCACAGTAAGATCCACAAATAACGTACATTAGAAGGATCACAAAGTGAAACTTCTAATGTCATACAATAGTGTTATCCACTATCAATTTACATCAGAAGTCTCACAAAGTGAAACTTTGTGAAACTGCATGTCATGCCATAGTATTATCTATTATCAACATACATTAGAAGTCTCACGAAATGAAACTTCCAATGTCCTGCCATATTATTGTCACAATCAATATACATTAGAAGTCTCACAAAGTGAAACTTTTGTCCCTCTATAGTAAAATATACTCTCAACATAAATAAGAAGTCTCACAAAGTGAAACTTCTAATGTTATACAATAGTATGATCCACCATCAACTTACACTAGAAGTCTCAGAAAGTAAAACTTCTAATGTCATGCCATAGTATCATCCACAATATACATACATTATAGGTCTCAGAAAGTGGAACTTATAATGTTTTACTTTAATATTATCCACAATCAACATACATTAGAAGTCTCACGAAATGAAACTTATAATGTCCTGCCGTATCAATATCCACAATCAATATACATTAGGAGTCTCACAAAGTGAAACTTCTAATGTCATGCTGTAGTATGATCGACAATCAACATACACAAGAAGTCTCACAAAGCGAAACTTCTAATGTCATGCCACAGTAGAATTGACAATCAATATATATTAGAAGTCTCACAAAGTGAAACTTGTAATACCCTACAAAAATATTACCCACCATCAACATACATTAGAAGTCTCACAAAGTGAAACTTCTAATGTCATATCATAGTATTATCCACAATCTACATACATTAGAAGTCTCAGAAAGTGGAACTTCTAATATCATGCCATAGTATTATTCACAATCTACATACATTAGAAGTCTCACAAAGTGAAACTTCTTATTTCCTAGAATAATATTATCTACCATCAACATATATGAGAAGTCTCACGAAATGAAACTTCTAATGTCCTGCCATAATATTATCCACAATCAATATACATTAGAAGTCTCACAAAGTGAAACTTATAATGTCTTGTCATAATATTATCTACAATCAACATACATTAAAAGTCTCACAAAATGAAACTTCTAATTTCTTGCCATAGTAGGATCCACAATCAATATACATAAGATGTTTAACAAAGTGAAACTTATAATGTTCTACTATAGTAGGATACATCATTAAAATACGTGAGAAGATGAAAAGTATTCCTTCAAGTATTCAATTGAATATTTAAATTCATTGGAGAAACTCTCCTTGCCTCCCCATCGATTAGAATCATAAAAAGATGCTACAGTCATGCTCATTAGAAATTGGAGTATAAAATATGTTCCTTGAACTGTAATTCAATCGCTTTGAACTATAATTTCAATCCAGCCATAAACTTATTTGTATTGAATAATTTCTATTTATGTACTTATTTAATTTAAATAAAGATTTAAGTCTCACTAAATTTTAAGAAATGTTTTTTAAAAATAAAAACTATACCTGAAACTGAAACTGAATGGAGGATAAGTTTGGTTAAGTGAAACCTTTCTAGTTGTTTATAAATATTTTTGAGATTTTTGTTATGATATATAAATAGATTCACGTTAAGGGTTAAAACGTTGGGAATTCATAAATAAATGACTGGGCTATTGAAAAAAATAGTTATTTTCCTTGTACATTTTTCTAAAACAAATTTTTCAATTTTTTAAATCAAACTGATTCAGATTCATGTTTTATTCCCAGGCAAACATTACGGAAAAGCAGTTGATTGGATGGACGCCACAGGACGAGAATTGTCGCTCTGGCAGAGCATGCTAGAGAGACCCAACTTCTGGGTCGAAGGGGCAGTCACCCTGAGGCCCAATTTGCACAACCATGGACGAAGTAATAACAGCTCATTTTAGGGACTCGAGGCATGAGGAAAAAAGGCTCTCCAAATCGTCGTTTGTTTTCCACGATTTTTCACCAAGTGCCTCCTTCCCCTTTTCCATTGTTTCAATTGACGTAACTTCATAATACCATTTTTTTTTGTTTAACAAATCCTCCGTCCAAAGTGGATAACAAAGTGATATTCTCATTCCCCCTGAAACTTTTCCCCTAATATTAGAACCTAATGAATGCGCTTCCTTTGAAGAAAGATTAGCTTTCTTAAAATCATGTATTTTTTACTTATTAAGTATCCATGCGTACTGCAATGTTTTGATTGTCGTCTATCTTGTTGCCAAGTGAATTTTTTTATTGACAGTTGTTAATTCGTGATTTTGCAATGAATTTGATATAGATGTACTTAATGGCTTTATATCAGCTTCTATTCCGAATGGCCAATTAGGGATACGGAAGCAGGATTCCTGATAAAATAAAATTTTCAATATAGTATAAAGAGTTTCAAGGCTGAATCCACAGTGTACTTAGGTTCATACTCGCAGTATCCAAGAATTGGGTAAATTTTCACGATTGCTCAACAACGATTTCACGGCATTTTTCAGTGCAATGTTATTGAAACACAGTGTAGCTAGACATTGCCTTGGAAATTGGAAATTCATGTCAATTGTTGCGAGTTTGGATGATGCGCGAGTGAAAGTATCAGATCAAAGTTTATATATATTTACAGGAGTAATTGACATTGCCGTATGTATATTTGCAAGTTTTTTTCATATACGTAAGCGACGTACATTCCTAATTGTTTACATATGAAAGTATATATATATATATACAGGGTGTTCCAAAGTCCGCGATAAAAAAAATCTTGAATTCCTTTTTCAATTTCGAGTCGAAAAGTCCTTTACCACATTTTGCAAAACTCAAAAACAAAGAAGTTATTCAAATTTGAAATTTAAACAATAGA
>JAPYZL010122001.1:0-12419 GCA_030522825.1 Platygaster orseoliae
TTACTGTGACGATCGTATCGTGGCAGTAGCAATCTAATATTGTGGATAGCACGATCCAGCTGGATTCTCATGACAAGCTTATAATATTGTTCATAGCACAATATTATCGTTATGATGACGATACACATTCTCAGTGTGTAACATATTGTTTATAAATATGAGAACTCGAAATGAAAGTGAGAGGTACAGTGAAGGGACACTTTTCCCAAAATCTTTTTCCCCAATACTTTTTCTCCCAAAATAAAGTTTTCCCATGCTTTTTATTTTTTGCAATGTCCAAAGTTCCCCAAAATTATTTTTTCCAGACATTCTAATTCCCAAAATAAGTTTTTCCCAGAAATTTTTTTTGTACGATTTGAACTGCAATTTGAATTCGACAGTTAACATCTTTCATTCAAACAACTTATTGCGATATCTCTTGTCTAAGTTAAAAAAGGAGAAGATTGTTGAAGTTAAATTTTGTTTATCATTTAATATTTCATAAATTGTTTAAGTCAAAAAAGAAAAAGACTCCAAGAGGTTGAGAAAAGATCATATGATACATAACATTGTATCTAAATATCACGACTTTATTGAAAATGACGATGTTGTTACGTACTGAAAATTGTTGGGACCATATGTAGCTATGTTAAATGATTTTGTATTAAATTATTTATTGTACCACATTCTTAGGAATCGTTAAAGATTTTGGGGGAAAAAAATGGGACTGAATTTTTTGGGACGAATCTTTTGGGAAAATTTTTAGTGGGAAAGAAAAAAAAATCGCGACTGAATTTTTTGGGAAAAATTTTTAGTGGGAAAAAAACATTGGAAAGAAAAAATATTGGAAAAAGTGTTTTTGGGAAAAGTGTACTCCAACCGATAGGTGTTTTTTTGAATCCGTCACTGAATAAAAAATATATAAATTAAGGCAGTTCTAGTAATTGTATCAAAATGATTGCAGTACGACAGGCGTAGAGCAGCTTTGGATTCGGATGAAGAAGATACGTAACACTCTGGATACTTATCTTTTACTGTTTGTTGTACCTCAATATAAAATGTTTAAGTTCTCTTTTTCTTGAAATGCATCATATCCCTAAAATACCCATAAGATTGAAATGAAAGAGAAAACAAGTCATTTTTGTATGTAGCAAATTTGTGTTCTTTCGGTTTTTATAATTTATTACAACAGAACAAAAAAATGCACTAACAACACATAATCTTAATAAATACTTACAGAAAATATTGTTAACGAAAAAAACAAAACAAAACAAACAACTACACTAAATACATTTATATTATAATCCATACCAGAATAAATAGTCGATTGAGCAAGTTTGGACTGAAAAATGTTTTCAAACTCATACAGTTTATTACATTGTACTCGAAAATTTCCATCTTTTTAATGTAACAAAAATTTCATTACGTAAAGCTGTAAAAGTCACGCTTTTATCCAACTTTTCCTTAGATAGAGTCAGTTACAGGTACACCAGTACAATTTTTATTTTTCTACTGTAATTTTTTTCATGTACAATGTAATGAATAAGTTTAATTGATTTGTGAAGCTTGGCCAAAATAAAAGTTGGCATATTTGTGAATTTGATTTTTATTGAACTGTGTTGTGAGTGGTTAATTTGAAAAATATACAGTTATAAATAAAATGCTTTCCGGCTAATTTGAACCTTTAATACCTGTATTTTTGGCACTTGGACATTTGTGAACAATTAGTGCGGATTTTGGCGATTTTTTTCAAATTGAACATTTATGTAAAGAAAAGTGTTACTTATATAATCCAAAAAAATCCAAACATACCAGTTTTTAAACAGTTAGAATTTTTCACGTTACAAGAAAGGATGAGATAATCAAGTTGTGTGAACGATATAAATCAATGTTGAACAAAAATTTATTTACATGAAATTTGCCGTTTTTGTCGTCTCTGATTGGGCCTTGACTCTTCAATCATTTTTGATGTGGCTATTTTCTGGAAAAAAGATAGTTAAATTAGAATACTACATAAAAAGGTACAAGTTTAGTACTTAGTTTCATACATTTTTAAAATTTTTAGAATCAAAAAATATTAGCATTTCTTAAGTTGTAAATTGCAGAGATTCCTTCAAATTTTAATTATTTGATAAAGGAATTATTAGAATTGAATGGGTTCCAGATAATTTAATTTTCAAAAAGTATTTAAAATTAATAATTCTTCAATTATTATTCCTAATTGTAAGTCATAATATTTAGTAATTTAGACATTCATAGAGAATAAGTTCAACTTCTGTTTCTCTCTACACATCAATAAAAATGTAAGTGTAAAGATTTGTGCAAACCTTCTTCTTCTTCATCTGCGTCCATAATATCAGGGCAGCAAATCCCATAGCAAATAAGGGACAAAAATCCAGTAGGGAGGCCAAATAAGACTAGAGTTAGCACTGGATTGCCACTCCACATTTGCCACAATGTGTATCGGACTTCGAATATTATTCTTCCAATTGAGACGAACCATCCATTTCCTCCTAATTTCTAGAACAATACATATATTTCGAATTTTCCTCCTTCGCAGCCAAATAGTCATTTTTTTGAGTTTTTTAATTTGTAATTCTCTAGTTGTTTGATTTCAAGTTCTTTCAACATTTAATGCATAAACATGAAAATTCTGATCTTGTACGTCTTGAACTCCTAAATTTTTATATTCGTAGATTGACTTCCCTAGTGATTTTAATTTTTATAAAAACTTTATGAAAAAACAATTTTTTTCCATGAGATTTTTTTTATTGCAGAAATTCTTATACGAATTTTTTTCATACATTTTTGTTTTATAAGTTCAAGTTTTTAAATTTTATCTTTTAGTGGTTTGACAGCTCCAATTTTTCATGTTTTCCAAATATTTTCATTTATTACTAACAAATATTGCTTTTTAACGCTTATACGATAATATCTTAATATCCAAATACCACACAATATCTTGTACATTTAACTGAATACTCTCATGATTACTTGATTCATAAAAATTTCTTATGATTCAGCTTCTAAATCTATCACCTGCTTTTCTACTAAAAGCATAGTATACTATTTTCGCGACATATTTGTTATTTTACGTTTGTAAATAATAGTTTACTAACTGGACAAGTTTCGTTGCGAACGGTCTCTAAAAATACTTCGATGATCCGTGGAGTCAATTTATCGAACTCCTCGTTCGGGAAATGATGATGAGTTGTCGATGTGTTGATGACGACGAGATTTGGCAGTGGAATGACCGACATCGCCATGTTGTTTATCAACTCTGGATGAGCCGTCCAACCAAACTGAAAATGACTGTCATTACGAATATTAGTTGTGCGAATATTTTTTTCGCAATTTCAAACAACTTCAACGAATTTTAAACAATGAAAACACGTGTCACTGAGAGAAAAATACAGTAATTTTTACTAAAAAATATAGTAATGAGAGATCGAGATGAAATATAGTAAATTTTACTATATACAGTAGGGTGGTCCTTAAAATGGCTTTGGTCGAATTTTTACCGCGACGCCCCCTAAAGTGGCTCCAAATAATTGAAAAAAAATCTCTAAATTTTTTCAGATTT
The DNA here is from genome assembly GCA_030522825.1 of Platygaster orseoliae. Classification (NCBI taxonomy): domain Eukaryota; kingdom Metazoa; phylum Arthropoda; class Insecta; order Hymenoptera; family Platygastridae; genus Platygaster; species Platygaster orseoliae. The sequence goes on from JAPYZL010122001.1 coordinate 3,563, forward strand.
TTAATCGAACGTTAACCCGTGCCACCAGAGCTCTCCTTTTTTCCCATTTGAATAACATATGATTTTGTATCCGTCACAGTCTATAATTTTTTTTGAACACAAAAGACTGCCATTCATGTAGATAAATTACATCATTTTTTAAAAAAACTATAGAAAAAACTTAAAAAAAAAATTATAATCTTGAAATAGACTAGAAAATAAGAATCAGAAACACCGCAATATATCGGCCATTTATATCGTTATCTGAGGAATTATTTATTAATAATATGAAGTTTTTTTCAGAAAATGATGCAATTTATCTACATGAATAAAAAAATAATAACTTTTTTTTTCAAATTTTCAATAAAACATTTGAGTACATGAAATTTTTTTATTTTGGTGAATTTCGCTAATTGTAGTATATAATCGTTACAATTTGTTATGAAAATTTGTAACTCATCATAAACCGATCCGTTGTACTTGGGATTATCCAAAAAAAGTTTTAAATAAATTTAATTGACATAAGATCTGAAAGATTGCCAAATCATGGCAAAAAACTAGTAATTACTAAGAAAAATCGCTATTACGGTATTAACCCGTACTTGCTCGTTACAGCCTAGATGATGGACGTTGGCGACGTTGGTATTAGACTGCAATATTTTTTATACAGCTTACAGCAACACTAAGGAACAATTTAACGTCTCAAGCTTATTTTAAGGCTGTCATTTGTGTTCAAAAAAAATTATAGACTGTGACAGAGACTAAGTCCCATGTTATTTATATGGGAAAAAGAAGGGCTCTGGTGGCACGGGTTAACGTTTGATTAAAAATCTGAAAAAATTTAGAGATTTTTTTTCAATTATTTGGAGCCACTTTAGGGGGCGTCGCGGTCAAAATTCGACCAAAGCCATTTTAAGGACCACTCTAATATACAGTATTGTATTATTCAAAATATTTGTGTTGTAGTTATTGGCATATTATAGTAATACTCATGAAAAAATGTTCATTTATTTACTGAAGTAAACAATACAATATGTTTAGTAATTTTTACTATATAAACTTATAATTGCGATATTTGACGTTTCACTTTAATGCAAGGTAAAAATAAATATATTTAGGGCCGAATGTACTATAATATATGAAAAGTTATTTTAATATTGTTGATTTTCCAACATGTGTAAATCCTACTGCCATGTTTGAGATAAAAAAAGTACAGTTTAATAAGAAATTGAATCTTGAAATTAGTGAACGTAATTTTGGAATTTACCAACTTTTGAAATTAGATGATTCGAATTTCATAGTATTTTATTCCCTTATTGTATTTAGCATCTCAAAAAATGGTTGTACTGACTCGTGATATTTGTGTCGCTTGGTCCTTATCAATGATTCCACCATGTCTCGAAATTCAAGCATGTGGACTGGCACTTCTTCGAGTTGGTTTTCCTCGACCACCGCCAACACTAAATTTTTATTAGTCAAATATAATTGGTGGATATTCGTTCTTGTCACTTTAGGAAATGTTGGAAAACGCTCGGAGTTAACCCATCGATTCAAATCTATATCCAAATCTTCCGGGTCGCTCATGTCGTCCGCTGAAAAAAAAATCTAGTTATGTCTGAAAAATCTTCATTCTTAGTAGAAAATAGGAAATCTTGGTTTTGAGTCCCAGAATAATAAACTTTCAGGAAAATTGAGAGTCGAAGAATTTTTTCTGTTTCAAAAAAGACAGGAAAAATTTACGAAGTTGCTATTCGTGGGGTGATATGAATATGAATATTTGTAGCTCTTACTATTTTATAATAAAAAAGTTTTTCGAACTGAGGTAATTATTTTTTAATTCAAATTATTTTTTCAAAAGGTATGTAATTTACGTTGAATAAAATGTAAATTGAAAAATTTTAATTCAAATCCGAAAAATATGATTATCATATGTTCCGAAATTTAAGGGTAAAAAGACATGATATTTTTAGTTTGTACATCAAAATCATAAATTTTTTCTAGTTCGAGAATCCAAATAATTATATAGTTATTATTATATTATAAGATCAAATTAATGATATAATTACTTTTGAAGTCGTAATGGGTGTTTTCCTTGTAAACGACCAAAAAAGGTGTTTTATTGCCTGGAACGTGGTGCCTGACGACACTTGGGTGGGAGTGGTAGAAAAATGCATGTGGCTGATAAGATCGTGCAGCTTTATTATATGCTTCCTGCAAATATAATCATATTTCATGAATTTCCACTAATTAAAAGTTTTTCTCAAATAAGAAAACAGTAAATTAGTGAAATCAACTCACCCACATGGGACCAATTTTTTCGCCGACGTATAAAAAGTACAAATCGCGATCTTTTTTGAGAGTATCGAAGCTTTCAGTTTTCGTTATTTCCTGAACTGAAGGACCGTTCATTCTCTGAGCGAATTTTACGATTTCGTTTCTTGATTTGTCGCCATTGTACGTAGTTCTCTCTTCGCCTTTCACACTATTCAACAAATGTTTTTTTTCTTATACATTAATAAATCACTACAAGTTTGATAAACAATTGATTAGAACTTTACGAAGCCTCGGAAGATTTAGAGATCCATTAAAATTTTCACATTCTTTTTGACCCCCATAATTTTCTAACACTTAAAGTATTATTTGTTGTATATTACAATATAATAGTTGGATATCCTTTGACGTGAAAAGCATTGGCGACACTCGGAAATCGCGTACAGTCGACGCGTCCAACACGAATATTAGTCGCATGCAAATGTTGCGCCACGTGTGCCCAAATTGGTTCCAGTCTTTTGCAATGGGCGCACCAAGGCGCGTACATCTACGAAAAATTGTTTCAGTTTCGGGAATTGGTTATTACTTGTCACTTTGTTTGAGTTTCAGTTATAAACACGTTTTTATATATACACGGAATTTCGAAAGTAACAAATTTCGAATATCCCAAATAAGTATTATTCGATTTTTTCGATAAAATTTTATTAAAAATTGGATTATGTAAATTCAAATCTTACATTGAAATGGGAGATTGTTAAATTTCTTTTTTTGATTCAGAAATGTTTGGAAGCCAAGTTCAAAATCAATTCACCAAATTATCTACAAGCTTAGAAAATTATGACTCATAATTAATTAAATTAAAAAAAGGATCTCTGAAAAATTTTACCATGACTAGCCATTGTCCATCCTTGTGTATATCAAGGAACCTGAAAAATTATTTTTCATTAATTACTGTACGTGAACAAACTGGAATTTTTCGAAGGAAAGGCATTATTTAATTTACTTACAACATAAATATATTCATGAAGTCAATCAGAATTTATTTTTTTCGGAAAATGTGTATAATTTTTAAGAATGAAACCGTTTAAGAATAAAACTGAACCAAAGGGATCAACAATATTCAATTTTGCGTAAAGTTTTTTGAGATTTATTTAGCAATAATTGAAAAAACCAATATATTTTTTCTAATTTTGTATTTTCGCATCAAATAATTACGAAGCAAAACACTTGAAATTGAAAAATTAATAATGAAAACTGTTTGACGCTTGAAAACTTAAAACACAAATTTTCAAAGAGCGAATTTGAAAAAATTTCCCAACTTGAGAATTGCGGAAATATTTTCAACATTTTGATAAACACACGTAAAACAAATTAATATCAAAATTGACTGAAATTCATAACAAAAAAAAAATACGAATAAAATAGTGTCTTGAAATTCAAATATAATACTTAGAAAGCTAGACAAATTCTGTTTCTAGGAAATATAATCACAAAAGTCGAAAATCTTCCAACTTTCAAAAGCACAATGTTCACAGTTGAAAATACTGAAACCTCAGTTTACTGAGTTTACTGATAAGTCTCTTTCAAAATTCCGAAAAAACTAAAAAAGTCATAAAAATTTCACAAATCGTGTACTCTTTTGATTCCTTAGAGTGAATTTTCACTTTAAATCGAGTCAAAATACTGCAACTTAAACTTGAAGTGATGTTTCACTTTTTTAGAATGTGAAGTCACTCAAAAGTACTGAAATTTCACTCCTCAGGGTGAAATTAACTCGTTTTTTAGAGAGGAATCTGGAGGAATCTGATTATACTTCAATTCCTCTAAAAAAGACGATTCAATCTCCGAGAAAGAATTTTCACTCTTTGTTTAAGTGACAGTATTTTAACTCAATGTAAATCCAAAATTTACATTCTTTCCAACTTAATATAATTTTTAATCAATAGTAATTCCTTTTCAAATTAAAATTACCTGTCACTCAATTCCAAAACTCTCGATGAGGTAACAAGTGGTAAAAAAACTGCAAAAGAAACACAATGAATATATTTGCTTGTTCATTCTTAAATAATTAATGTGATTCTTGCATCGTAAATTAGTGAAATCGAAACAATCGATAACGCGACAAGGAAAAACAGACCCCTACAGCTGCTGTGACTACTTTAAAGAACCGCCCGTTACAGCTGCCATATTATACGCAAGATTCAACACTTTTCAGTGATTTTTTTTTTCAAACAAACTTTTTCACTACGCCATCACTTGCCAGTATAAATAATGCATGGCTACCAAATTACGAATTCAAGTATCGTTTAAATGAAAACATCAATGAAAGTCGCAAATACCCGAACGTTACAGGAGTAAAAATTTGTTTATGAAAATTTACAATTTTTCCACGCTTTTTATTACTTGTATTTAAAAAATTCAGTGATTTGTTTAAAAATTATTGTACAGTAACAACTCACCTGAAGTCATGAAGATGATTAAAATTTTCTTGAAAGAGATCATTGTGGCTTACTGAACTTTGCGTTAGAATTTGTGATTAATTAATTGATTATTTATTAAAAGGGTCGATTCGGGGAAATTCATGTCTATTTGGTCATCTTAAAAATGGAAAACGAGCTCGACGTGAAAAACGCGATTTACGGCATTGTTAGCGTTACATTTCAGTCAAGAAACAGCCCTTAGTCGGCGTAATGCTCGGAAAGCGTGTGGTGGCTAATGTATCGAAAAGTAGAGTTGAATAAATACTGATTTGGACGATGTGTGTGGGAACGGCTCGAAGCAGCTCGAGATGAACGTACGTCAATATCACTCGCCGCGTGTGCAAGTACTATGAAAATCAGTCTGTAACACCACTAAAGTCAGTGCGAATATCACGCGCACGCGAAAAAAGAGCGCTCAAATTCGAAATCAGAGTGACCAGATAATCTTATTATTAAAAAAAAGATGAATAGGCCTATTTATTTAAAAAAATTCATATAATAATATAAATTTTAAGCTTCATAGTTGATCACTTTTTTACGTGAAAACCTTAGATCGTTTTCAACTCAAACGTCGTGGATTAATAAGTTGTCAATAAAATCCTACATATATATTGAATTATTTATTGAAACCTATATCGACACTATTCAAAAATGTGATTAAAAAAAGCTTATGTGATTTCTAATGCTCTCAAAAAGTTGAGGTAAGCAGCTGATGTTTTGACAACCTGCAAAAAAAAGGATTTTCAAGTTGAAAAGATTGTTCAAAAATGATGTAAAAGTTTGTGACAAAAAGTACCAACTTCAGTGAATCCTTGAAGCGAAAGATCAAAGATTTTTCCTCCTGTTAAAACTGTAGGTTTGTTACTCCTCGCAATTACGAATTGCAGAATGACACTCATTTTTTTGGAAAGATGATGCCAATGGATGTCATATATTGAGTCTCCGACTTTTAAACTCTTAAATAAAGACGATGATGGAAAGTTAAAATGTATTATTTTTATAATTAATATAGTATAATTTTTTCAATTCATTTACCAGTTCTTTCATTCTGTCACCAATGAAAGAAATGATGAAAACGTTGACAAATATAGATGTCATTAAAACAGCATATGTCATTGTACCCAAAAGTCTTTGATCCTCCCAATCCTATAATAACTACACTTTCAAAACTCACAAGAATTTGCGACAGTATATTAACATTCATTTTGCACACTTTTTGAAAGTTAATCATTCTTACTATTAAAATTCCGAACTCTAAGAAGCAAATTATTACGGTGCATCCTAGCATTTCACAAAGAAAAACGACGTTTAATGCACCCTCCATTTTGTTGGCAAATCTGGAAATTAAAAATAAAAAATTCAGAATTATAACAAACTTGATCGTTTTTTTATGCCATGCTTGATTTTACTAATCACACATGCTTTATCTATTTTTCAATTATGGTAAATAACAAACAGTCTTATTAAGATAAAACATTTTTATACAAAGATCTTTGGAAAATTTTGGATCGGTAAATTTGCAACTACAATTTTATAAAAAGGGGGGGGGGGAATAATTAGAAGGTTATAAGAGCTAGTTTAACCAGTTTGAAAAGGTAAGCGAATTTTAAAATATAAGAACTCAAATAATGTATATAGAAAAATTAATACAAAGTATTTTTAATACTCGAATCATTTGAATTTTTTTTTCACTTTTCTATGTTCTGTATGTTATTGTTGTTTCAAGGTTTATGAAACAAAAAATTCATGCTCGGGAAAAAGAATGTTTTCGGATTATTTTGGAAAAACTATAGGACATGTAGAAATCCAAAGGTTCTAGTTGTGGAACTAAAATTTCAAAATGGCTCGATCAGGATTCTAAAAATGCATAATTTTTTATTTTCATACACTGAGAGAAGAAATGTTAACTATTAACATATGTATTTTCGGATATGGCGAAATAGATATATATTTGCCCCAAACGTATGACATCTTTAAATAAATATAATTTTTTGGCAGTTACCAAATTATATTTGATCAAAAGTGTTATACGTTTGGGGCAAATATATGTCTATTTCACCAGATCCGAAAATATATATGTTAATAGTTAGCATTTCTTCTCTCAGTGTAGGTTTCTTTATCAAGCATTTCATTTCTATTTTCACAGTTTGTACCCCCCCTCCCCCCCCCCCCCCCCCGCCTTTAAAAAAATCCGCCATCGGCATTGTAAATGATTTACTCTATAGCTTTGATGTGAAGTTTGATGGTTTGCTTAAGTTTGAGAAGAAGGGTGTGCTGATTCTCTTCGTTTTTCAGGCATTCCATTTTGTAGGCAACCACGTCAAAAAGACTACAAGAGTGCATGACACATGAAGCTATTAAACTGTAGACTCCTGTATTTGTTGACAGCATGAGGGTGCTGATCATGATCTGGGTGACGAAAGTAATTTGGTACAATGGCCAGTTTTCCGGGATGAAGAAAATGTAATCGCTGGGGTAGGGGAGGGGGATCATCAAAGTGTTGTTATCACTGACTTTGGGAACTCGATCAGCGACTAACGGCATGACGATGTGATAAGGCAAAGCCCCGCCATAAGACAAGCTCAAATATGCGGTTGTGAAAAATCTCCCGATTTTCGCGTTTGCAATCATTATTTGCCGATCTTCCTCCTTATCCACGTTTTTGTAATTATCTTCCATTTCTTCCAAACAATATCTGATATCTCTTTTTTTTATGATCAAAGTCCAGAATTTCAAGATAGCCAGACTGTTGAAAACCTGTTGAGATCAAGTGAACCCTAGTTTTATACATCATATGCATAAATATGTGATTTTAAAATTATTGTGGCATGATTGCAACGTGAAAAACTTTAGGATTTTAGTTGCATGATATTGATCATCGTGCGATCTCATTGAAAAACGTGATTGAGAAATATTTAGCATTCATGATTTAGGAACGACGACGTACGATATTTATGTCTTGTATTAGATCATTTATCTTTGTCATTAATCGATCATTTAAGAATTTCTTAACCATCGCAACATTATATGACTCAAACAACGTACCCAAACGGCACGTAACCTTTCAGAAACATTTCTAAGAGCTTTCGTTTGAAGTATTTCATCTTTCAGAAAGTTTTCAAAAGTCTTTCTAAAAAGTGTACTAAAAGCTTTCTAAAATCTAAAATGTCCGCCAGAGTTTCAGAATTAAGATTTTAGAAAGCCTTTTAAAAACCTTTCGTATATCTTTTGAAAATGTTTCGTACATCTTTCAGAACGCTTGCAAGAAATATTACTAATAGATTCATTGCATATTTTTTTCGTTTTAAAAATTACATTAGAAACTTTTCGGATAAAATGTTGTAGAAAACTTTCAAAAGAAAGATTACTGAAACGTTTTATACATGTTTAAAAAAGGTCAAAGAAAATTTTAAACAAAATTTTTACTAAAAATTTTTCAAAACGTTTTTGAAATATTTCAATTGAAACATTTTAGATGGAAAATTTTTCTGAAATAAGCATTACTGAAACACATTTACAAATTACTGACATTACTGACATTACTGAAACACATTTACACATTTACACATTACTGACACATTTCGTATGAAATGTGTCAGATATCTTACAAAACAAACATTGTCAAAATGTTTCAACGTGGACGTTTATAAACGTGTATGAAATGTTTCAATTTAACTGTTTTCGTTTTGAATTGAAACGTTTCAGTTGAAAGCAATCAAAAATGTTCAAACAGTAGCATTCATGAGAGTTTTTTTGTTACCTTACATGAAGGTTTCAGCAATGTTGCTATAGTGAAATATTTCAAAATATATATTACGGATAATATTTCTTTAGCATCTTTCAAAAGAAAGGTTAATAAACACATTTTTTACATCCTTTGATATAAATATTACAAACGAAAGCATACTGACAGCTTCTTGAAACATTGTCTGATTTTTGAAAAGCTTTCATGCTGATTGGGTAAGATGCAATGATAGCTCAAACATGCCCCAATGATTGAGACGTTTGAAACCTAGAGACGTTGCAGCTATAAATATATTTTTTCCATGCATGTGTTCGAATGGCCGCTTTTTTACGATGAATCGCGTGAACACAGCCCTCTTTTCGAGCAGCCATAAAATCAGCGG
>JAPYZL010122012.1:0-15908 GCA_030522825.1 Platygaster orseoliae
TTGGTCCGTCGTTTTTATCCCCACTCCTTGTAAGAGCGCGTTTATTTTTTAAATTTCAAACTTGAATAACTTCTTTGTTTTTGAGTTTTGCAAAAAGTGTAAAGGACTTTTCGACTCGAAATTGAAAAAGGAATTCAGGATTTTTTTTTATCGTGGACTTTGGGACACCCTTGTATAATTATTAGCATGTTAAATATATCATCTTAATATTATATTATGCATGATATTTTAAATATAATAATATAAATAAATAAGTATTATATAAATAATTATGAACAATTATATTATTAAATGAATAAATATAATTATAATATTATTATATATATGAAATTATAAAATATATAATTACAAAATAAATAATTATAAATATACAAATAATTAAATAATATTACGGAAATCAATATTATATATAAATGTATATAGTACATGATATATTAAATTTATAAAATATATAATTATATAAATAAGTAAGTATTATATTAATAATTAAATTATTGAATAAATAATTGTAAACAATTATATTCTTAAATAAATAAAAATAATTATTCATTGATAATCATGAATATTGTATAAATAATTAAATAATATTACAGAAATAAATATTATGTATAAATATATATAATACATGATATATTAAATATATGAAATATATAATATATTTATACATATAATTATATAAATAAATAAGTATTATATAAATAATTAAATGTTTTAATAAATAATAATAAACAATTGTATTATTAAATAAATAAATAAAATTATTTAATTATGATTATATATTTTAAATTGTTCAATACATAATTATAAAATAAATAATTATAAATATTACATAAACATTAAATAATATTACAGAAACAAATATATATAAATATATATAATATATGATATATTGAATATATCATGTTAATATATATCACAAAGATATCTATATAAATATTAACATGATAAATATCTCACAAAGATATGTATTAAATGACTTGTTTTATTTCAATACTTGATTCAAAGGCATAGGCAGAACAAATTTTCAGGAAGAGTTTTTCGAAAAAATCTGTCTTGATGGTATTTTCTCAAAGATTCTATAAAAATATTAAAAATTATTAGAACAATTTGATTCCTAGTGCATCGAATTCCAGAAAGCTATATAGAAATTTGTAATATCAGAAAAATCCAAAATTGTGTTTTGAGTATTTTTTTGAATTTATAATGTCTAGTAGATTTCTAGAATTTGATGTCCTAGAATCCTAATTCCAATAGATTTTTTGTATCCTTGAAGATGTTTGGAAAAATAAAAACTACTAGTAATTAGAAAGTTACTTACAATATTATATTTAATTCTCAGTAATTTATCTGAACTCGGCACTCCGAAAAATAATTTTTTGAACTCTATTTTTTTAAAACCACAATTCTGAACAATTTTTCCAATTTTCAATAAATAATTGTTCTGGAAATTTTTTGAGTTAAAAACTGTCTGAGAAAAATATTCTTGAAAGATAAAAATCTATGAATTTTTAAGGAAATTTAGAATTATTTATTTGAATAATGTTATCAACATTATTATGATGTTATTTTTTTTTAATTTTCAAATATTTTATGTTATATATTACAGATTATATATTAGATATTATAGTATTATAAATTAGTATTTCATGTATATTATTATTAATTGGAAAATTTTTGAAATTTTATAAATTTTGTATATTCTCATACCTTTAAAAGTGGTCATTAGATTTTATAGCGTTCTATAATATGCTCAGAGATTTCTAGTATTTCTATAGAGATTTCTTTAAATTTGATGGTTCAGAAATCTAAATTTTTATAGATCACACATATTTGTTCAGATTTTTCGGAAAATAGTTCTTTCATTGAATTCTATTATTTTCAGTATTACTTCAGTTTGTTCATGTTTGTTCAATGTCTCTCTAAATTTCTGTAATTCTATGCTTCAGAGTTCAAAGTTTCTTAGATTTTCAATATTATTGTAAATTAGCTTTTTTATTAATCACTGGGTTAAAACAATTTTTCGAATTTATCTTTCTACGTTACCCTAGCTAAAAATTTACAATTATAATTCTTCTGATGCCAGAATTACTGTAGTTTTCGAGTTAGTGAATTCAAAAATACTGAATTCTGTTCAAATTTGAGAATTATATAATTATATTATATTGAATAATAAAATACTTCACATAAAATACTTTTCACAAAAATACATCTTTCATTATTTTTGATACAGTTATTTACTTTGATTCAATTACTCGTTTTATTTCAATATTTTATTTAATCGAAATCAAATAAATAACTATGAAACCATTGCAGTCGATCTATGATGGAAATGGAAGATATCTATTTCATCGTTCTAGAAATTCTTAAAAATCGTTTGATGATTTATTGATTATATTTAATTGATAATTCAATTTCATCATTTCATAAAATTTGAATTTATCAATTTCCTATGAAATCCTTGCTATCGATCAATGAACATAATCAAAAACGAACACGTTTTTTAATAATCTTGAAAATTGTTTGAAAATAATAATTTTTAAAATACTTCTAATAAAGATGAATATTTTATTTCTTTTAAAATAACTAATTGACTATATTCATTTATAATTATACTGCACCGTCACTTTTCCGAATGGTAACAAAAATTTTGGGCAAAATTACTGTAAAAATTGCAATGTAGAAGAAATAAGTGGTTGAGAGCAAAAGAAAAACTGTTAAGGTATTACCTCCATAAATCGAATATTGAACAGGATATTTTGGAAAAAAATCACACAAAAACTTCAAACTATCTTTAGCACTCCTGCGAAATTGCAACTCGTTTTACCGTACCATTTTTTGTAATAAATTACCAAACTTTTTATAACATTACCATTGAGTCTTATGGACAAAAGCAGTTTTTCTAAGTTTTTCAAAAAACCGTGAGCAGGATTTGTCTGAAAATTTGCGTATTTATGCAAAAACAGCAAAAACTCAAGCTGCAAAAAAAACGTAATTACATTTTATGTAGATAATTATGTATACTAAAACCTGACGTTGTTGGATTTTGAAAAAAAATTTTTTTTAGCAAATTATGGCATTAAATGCAAAAAATGAGTTTTATTCAAAGTTTATGTGCAATAACATATTACAAAAAATTTTTTTCCGAAAACAGAAAATGTCAGTTCCAAAAAAATTAATAAAGCTGTAATTAAAAAAAAAAAATTTTGAAAATCAGTCTTGTCAATCTCTTGTTATCTTTCCCACCGTTTTGAAAACATGGATCGTGGGAAAATGCGAATATTCGCGAACAGTTGAAATATTTACAAAACCAATATTTTATTATTACTGTATAATTAATAAACTTCATTCGTGTTAAATTTTAGCTCTTTAACATTCATACTTTTTCTTTAATCGAAGCACAAACTTAACATACGATTTTGGCTTTTTATACAGTGTTCCTCCCTTAACAATTTCTTCAATTAATATGTAGCCCACGTCATTAATTTTCTGTATGTATTAGATGCAACTGAATCAATTTCATATTTATTATTAACTATATTAGCATATTAACTAAACATTTAATTATGATTATGTAACTATTAGGGTTATTTAGAACTTAAAAAATTTTTTTACTTTTTTTGCAAATATGGTCAAACAAAAGTTCCGTTTTTGTGTAAAAATACGGCAATAAAACTATTAGCATATTTTGATATGCAATTTTTTTATTTTCTACAAGAATAATATGGTAAAATTTTTTTTTGGCACTTTTTGATTTTTATTTCTAGCTTGTAGTCTATTATACATAAAATTCTAGAAATATTTTTGTAGAGAATTTAACGCTCTACAAAAAATTTTTTCAGATTACAGGAAAAATAAGAAAAAGTAAAATAAAATACTTTATGTAATGCAATTTTCTATTAAAAACAAATTTTAGTAACTTTTACTAAAATATTTTTAAAGAGTAAGTGTTTTATTATTGCAAAAAATTATTGATCAACATTTTTGGATTTTTTTTCGATAAAACCATTAATTCCGCAATAATATATTAAAAACGGTCGAATTCGCGCTGAATTCAACTTTGATTTCGATTAACTTTTTAACTAGTAGACGTAAAACAAAATTATATATTTTTTATGTAGAGCGTTTAATTTTGTTCAAAAAATATTTTAAGTGATTTTTTTATAATAGACTGTAAGCTAAAAATAAAATCAGAAAGTGCAAAAAAATGGCCCAATGTTTTTCTTATGGAAAATAAAAAAAATATTATTACCATAATATTAATATTAAGGGCTCATTTTCAACTGGCATAATTTAACACCAAAACGGAACTTCTGAATCTGGTCGGAAAAAAATTACAATAGTTTTGAATAATTTTATAAGTCATTAGCAACATATGCTAGTTTTTTCAGTTTTTTGTCAAAACTTGCTTGTGACTTGTATAAAAATTAAAAATCATGTATAAAATATATATATATATTTTTTATTTATTCAATCTTATACTTTATATTATATAATTATAATTATATCAATATTGTATATATTTAAAATGTAAAAATATATAAATAAAATATATAAAATCATGTATAAAAATTTAAAAAAAACGTCACTCGAAAAATTTTTTTTTATTTTAAATTTTTTTAGGAGAAGAAATTTAAAAAGCAGGTCAGACAATTTTTTCAAAATTTTAGGAAATCATTATTGGAATAATCGCCAACATGTGCTGTCAAAAATCAGCCCTCGACAATTTGATAAACAACGAGCAACAATTAACCGATATAATTTTTCTCCAACTTTCTTCACCTGACACTGAAACCATAAGTCAAACTCTTCGACTTTTGAAATCTGCTGTTTGGGACATCCAAAACGACGTAAATTCAAACTGGAAAGCCGCCCTGGAAAATTATCCGTTTTTGGGAAATGCTTTGATTTTCATTCTCAGCAGCTCCACGAATAGTAATGTCCTTGAATATTTTTCAAAACGGAGTACAAATTTTACTAAAATGATGATCATTTTCAGAGGAATTGCTGTCGTCGACTTTGGAAGTGCTGGACACAATCGCAACTATAATTTTGCCAATCGACAGCCACCTTTTTGAAAATTGGTTCAACATTGACGAACTGAACTTTTCACTTATCGAATCGTTTAACCAATTGAATCTCGACTTAGAAGACAAATCAGAAATCAAAACCTTGAATCACTGGATTTCCATTTTATCCACCTTGGTTCAATTTCAAATCGCAAATTTCGAAAATGAGTGCAAATACAAAATAATCGAAGTTTTGGGGAGAATTTTGTCGCCATTTGAAAACAAAACTTTGTCTTTTTGCAAAAATACTATTCCTTGTATAGAAAGTTGTATCGAAATTATTATGTGTTTTTTCGTGCAGTTCAGATTTGTCGATTTAGAAGTTTTTCGATCCGTTGTGAAGATAATGATAAATTTTTATTTAGGTGAGAAAAAAATTTTGTTTTTTATTTATTTTATAAAATCATTGAACAATATAAATTTTTTCAGTGGGTAATGAAATTGAGGAGCACCAAGAATTTCTGCACAATTTGCGAAAATCGTGGATCACGATTCTGCAATCTCTGAAAAAAGAGGAACTTTTTGGAGTTGGATCAACTTTTGACGATACTGAAAAAAGTGTTCTCCTGAAACTGACGGGATTGAAAATCGATGAAGTTCGCGAAGATGATCTGAAAAAGTTAATCGAAGCCTTGAATATATCGTGTTCTGGGTGAAAGAAAAACGAAAAAATGCAAAGAGATTGCGCAAGCAATCAATCGCTCGTCGTGGGGGGCACAGAGTTTTACATTGTAGAAAAAAAAAAACAAAAAAAAAAAAAGGAAAAGCAACGATTTTTACGAGATAAGCCTTTGTGATGTAACAAACTTCTGTTTCGCGTCAGATTATAATTTGTTTTCTTGCGGGATAAGAAAGTGGGAAAATAAAAAAAAAATTAACTTCAAAATTTACTTCGTCAAGTGATCAATAATAGCGTAATTTTGAAATACAATTGGATTCTAAAATTAATTCTAATTTCTATCCGTTCATTAAAAAAAAAAATTTATACCAGTGATTTTGTGTTGACTGGACGTCGTCTAGAGGTTGTAAAAATATTGTGAATGAGTTGTAAAATTAAACTGTGAATTTGAAGTTTTTCGGTTGATTATTCTAAGTATTTTGTAACGTATGTGTGATTTTTGCAAATAAAAAGATTAAAAGAATTCAGGGAGAAGTTTTTTAGTTGGAGTAGTAGTTTTTGAGGATTTTTGTAGATTGTGACTTTTGTCTGGAAATATTTAACAAAAAACCAATTTTGGATGATTTTTTATTATATGAGAATTTTCGAAAAAAAAAATGTTTAGGATTGTTTTTTCGTTTTTTAAAAGTTGTATTCATATCATTTATTTTTGCATAATTAATTTTTATATTCAGTGTTTAAAAAACGCTAATATTTTAATGATTTTTCATTAGTTAATTAATGAAAATCATGGAGAAAGAATGTTTTTAAAATATTTTCTATCAAGTTTATAAAAACTTTTTTCTGAATTTTTTAAAACCCTTTTTTATTACGAAAAATATACCTCTGAGTGTTTCATTTAAATTAATTTTAATTTTCGAGCTATTATTATGCTTTTTTCAAAATTAACTCGAAAAATTATATTTTTTGTGTCAACATTCGTTGCGACCATTTTCCCGAACAGACTTTTTCCCGAAAGGTCTTTTTTCGAACGGCCTTTTCCTCGAAAAACCATTTTCCCGAATCCGTTTTCCCGAAGTGTTTTCAATTTTCAAATTTGGAAAATAATATTTTCGGGAAAATTGTCATTCAGGGAAAAATACTTTCGAGAAAATAGCTATTCGGGAAATAATACGTTCGGAATAATGGCGTTTCGGGAAAATAGTTATTCAGGAAAATGACCGGGAATCGTCAACATTACATTTCCGCATTTATAGATGAATGGTGAAAACAATTGAGCTATAATATCGAAAACTGCAATATTTCCCAAATTCGGAATATTTATTTATTTAGATTTAAGAATTTGCTGAAGGTTCGATGATTTTTCTTTGGAATTTGTTTTGATATTTTGATTTTTAATGAATTTCAAATTTTGAATCCATATAATCTAACTTTTTAAAACTCAACTTCAATTTTTCAAATTTATAGTTTTCATCCTTTTGAGATTTAAAAATATTGATTTCTGCATTTAATGGAAATGCGAAGCATAATTTTTATCTTCGAATTTTTAATATTGGAAACATAAGACTTTATTAAATCTTACAATTTCTTAATTTTTTTCACTTTTATTTCAAATAGTCTGAAATAAATTGAAAAAGTCATGTTCAAAAATTCTGAATCGTTCCTTTGAAATTCGTAATTTATGGAAACCATGAATAATTTTTGAATGATTCAAATACTGACCAAAAAAAAAAAAACTACTCTGGTTACAAATATATAGTTGGAAATGTGGATATCTTGATTTTGAAGTTTTTAATTTTCAGATTTTCGATTTTTGAAATATGCACCAAAAAAATGTGGGAAAAAGACTAAAAATTTGTGGAACACAGATTGAAAGTAAAGTTTTTTTAAATTCATATATCATTTAAAAGATTTTTAATAATAGAAATTCCAGCCTTGAAAATTCAAACTTTCATAATACATTTTCTAGTTATTAAAATATGGAAATGTAATTACAATAACTTAAGTTAAAAAATCTGAAAGCAAAGTTTAAAAACTGCTAGAATAATAATTTTAAGTTCAAAATCTGAAACTTCACATGAATTAATACATTTTCTCATTTGAAACACTAATTCTGCACTTTTAAAAGTTACAGTGTTATATTTAATACATTATTTATAATTTCTGATAATGATTTTAAAAAAATATATAAAAAACACTTAAAATTAACTTCAAAAATCCATTTACAAATAAGAAATGAAACTTGGATAAATTTTCAAAAATCACTAGAAAAATCACTTCAACTGTTTTTTAAAAATTTACGAAAACAACAAAATACTCGAATATTGCATTAAATTCCCCGTAGTGTTGGATTTGTCATAGATTCGATTTATTCCATATCGCCATGTAAATTTAAATTGTTGTGCTTGTTCAGTGCGCGAGCGCGCAATGTTCACTTCCCCTACATTTTCCTTTCTCCCCCTCCACTCAATTATTGCAACAAGGCACAATTCATAATGATTCATAACGATATCGCAAGTCCCGTAGCTTTTTGTACTCACTTTTGCACAAACCACAGCGCAAAAATCATCTAATAATTTTCCAAAGTCATCTAGTGAACACCGTGGAAAATTTTTACACTACAATGATCGAGGACTTTACAATAAACGAGGTGAGATTACTTTTCTCTTCAATGACTTTTTTTTTGGAAAGTTTTTTGTTCATGATGTTAAAAAAAACTTTCTAGGATCTTGGTAATTTTTGGAAGTCATTAAGTATTGGTAGTTTACAGAAACATGTGTGTTTAAAGAAATAAAATATGTGACAGAAATTATAAAAAATTTTTACTACATTAAAAATATTTTTTAAATGTTGCAGGAGTAAGGTATGAATGTTGAATTTTATTTATTTAAATTAATGGGAAAAAAAGTTGACTTGCAAATTTCTAAGTATGTTTCAAGAATTATTTTTATATCGCATGAGTAATTTATTAAAAAATAGTAATTATTTTGGATAATTTTTCATAAATTTGATAAATTGCGTTCAATTTAATAAATAATAAGATGCATATTCATGAAAACTAATCATATTTAATAATGTTCTGTTTTGAGAGGAAAAATAGTTAACAGAATTTCAAAACTTGTCAAGTATGAAAAATATTAATCAAAGGTTGCGAAAGTAATTTTTTGCTTTTAGATTTCAAAAAAAAACTAGTTGATGTTTGTGACATTTCATTTATTAAATTTTGTATGAAAATATTTAATGAGAAATATTATTAGAAATAATAATTATTATTACAGCGACAAATTCAATTAATCAAATGCAAACTAAAATAAAAATATTAAATGTAAAAATAGTAATTATTTTGAATAATATTTTATGAATTTGATAAATTGCATTTTATTGAATAAATAAAAAGATGCATATTCATGGAAACTAATCATGTTTAATAATATAGTTTAATAATGTTCTGTTTTGAGAGGCAAAATAGGTAACAGAGAATTCCAAAATTTTTCAAGTATAGGAGTTTTATTTGAAGGTTGCAGAAGTAATTTTTTACTTTTAGATTTCAAAAAAAGTTAGTTTTTGTGATATTTCATTTATGAAATTTTATATAAAAATATTTCATAAGAAATATTGATATAAATAATTATTATTATAGCAACAAATTCAATTCATCAAAATCAAACTAAAAACTTTTCATCATGGTTTAAAATTTTTATTTTATTAAATAAACAATATAAATATTTATAGAAACTCATTAGATTTTGATTACTTGAATAATTTGTTGTTTACAACATTGTAAGGAAAAACTTAGTATAATTTTGGGATGTTTTTCAAAGTCATAAAATATTATTGAAGGTTTACATTACAATAGCTATTTTGAGAAGTATAATATGTAACAGAGATTTTAAACATTTTTCAGCACATTTGAAATATTACTCAAAATTACATAACATTTTTAAATAGCCATTTAAGATTAATTATTTTTTCAAAGTCAATGCATTAGTTGTATCAAAAGAACCATTTGTTAATAATAAATATTATGTCTGTTCATGAAATCATGTTAGGATTATTTAATATTTCATTTAATTTTTTTTAGTTTTCAAACATCTTTAAAGTTTCATATAAGTTTAAACAATAGCAGTCCCATCAAGTTTTTTATAATCGTATTGGTGTTCGTATGAAATTGCTTCATTTTTATCATTCAATTTTTTTCCAAAACTTGAAGTATTCTATTGAATACTATAAACTATTCTATTTATTATTATAAAAACTATATTTAATTGATTATTTTTTATGTTTTTTAACATTCACGAAATTACAAAACTTATATAAAATATTGCAAAAGAATTTTTCAACGTGAAAACATTTTCAGCATATCAAAAAATTATTTGCTATTCTTACAAAACTGGATAACCATTTTACAGTTTATGAGCATAAAGCAGTATAAAATATATAATAAATATATTTACGCAGATAAATAAATTTTACAAGCATCAGGCAATGCAAAAATCTAAATCTAGAAAGAGAAATATCCTTCAAGTACCAAGTACAGTTGATAACAAGTATGTTTCGAAAAACACACTAATTATTTTGTTATCAACATTGGGAAATTCATGAAAGAATTTTTTCTCCATATTCAAGAGATAAAAAAGCAATAGTTTTCTGAAAGACGTCTGGTACTAAAGTTCTAAAGCCTGATTCACAACTCAAATTTTTTTTTATTTTCATTGATACAATTTTTTCAACTACAAATTAAAACATAATTTGTAATTCAAAAAAATTTGGGAAATTTCTCGTGGAATTCCAGCTCGTATCCGAAATCGAAAAATAATGCTCTCAAATTTTTACTATCTTTTTTAAACACTTTCTTTTAGGATTTTTCACTTCACTTTTACTTGGGAAAAGAGATCCTCAGTTTCATTTGAAACTGCAAAACTCTTTTTTTTCCCTCTAGAGTGCTCAGTTAAAAAATTTATACTCCAAACGTCGTTTATTCAAGTGAAATATTAAATAGTATTCCTTTTTTTACCAAGTTTATTTATTTAAATTCGTGTTTTTTAAATCATAGTTCCAACTTCCTAATCGCAACATTTCAGGAAAATTTGCAAGAGCTTTTGTTTGAAATATTACATCTTTCAGAAAGCTTTCAAAAGTCTTTCTAAAAGGTGTACTGCAAGTTTTCTAAAATCTAAAATGTCCGCCAGAGTTTCAGAATTAAAGTTTAAAAAAGCCTTTAAAAACATTTCAAAAGCTTTCAAATATCTCTTTGGAAGGTTTAATACATTTTTTAGAATGCTTATAAAAAATATTACTAATAGATATACATTGCTTCTTTTTTTTTGCTTCAAAAATTACATTTAAAACATTTTTGATAAAAGGTGACAGACAACTTTCAAAGAAACATTACTGAAACGTTTTATTTATGTATAAAGAGGGCAAAGAAAAATTGTAAACAAAAGTTTTACTGAAAATTATTCAAAACGTTTTAAATGGAAGCTATCAGAATCTTTTCGAAATAAGCATTTCTGAAACATTTCGTTTGAAATGAGTCAAATATCTAACAAAACAAACATTGTTAAAATGTTTCAACGTAGACGTTTATAAACGTATTTGAAATGTTTCAATTGAATTGTTTTAAATGTAATATACCAGACAACTTTCAAATGAAAAATTACTGAAATATTTTACATGAAACCTTTCAAAAATTATGTTGTAAAAACGTTTTATTAAAAAGTTTCTAAATCTTTTGTTGAAACGTTTCAGTTGAAAGCAATTTAAAAAGTCCATACAGTAAAAATCATGAAAAAGTTTCTTTGTTACTTTACATGAAGGTTTCAGCAACATTGCTAGTAAAATATTTCAAAATATCTATTTCAGATAATATTTCTATAAAAATCTGTCATAAGAAAAGTTTTAAAGACATTTGTTACACCCTTTGATAGAAATATTACAAACGAAAGCATACTGACAGCTTTTTGAAACATTATCTGATTTTTGAAAAGCTTCTTAAAAATAAAGAGAATCGAGAAAACCCGCAAGTGTCTAAAATTTTTATCTCAATTATTTAGGGTGCCTAGATAAATTGAAGCTAGTCTAAATATTGCTATTACATGCCTCATGACGTCACTTTTCTGTCCTAGGCCCGAATAACAAATTTTTCGGGCCGACTAATATTTTCAAAAGTTGTATTTTTCAAAATAAACGGTACTTCCCGGAAATCACATGATCGCAATATCAATAACTAACAAAAGATATTCAGAATATTAGACGAAAATGGTTAAGAAGATTCCCGGTCATTTTCCCGAACGTATTATTTCCCGAATGGCCACTTTCCCGAAAGTATTTTTCCCCGAACGACAATTTTCCCGAAAGTATTAATTTCCGAATTTCGGTTGGAATTTCACTTTTATTTCAATTGTATACATTTATAAAAATTGTGAATTTTATTTTATTTCAAAATTAAAAAATTGTAATTTATAAATACAGTTTTCAAATTTTATTTATTAATTAAAAATTTTTATTACAGTTATGAAATTTAAAAATCGTAAATGCGTAACCATGGCATTTCTAGACATTAGGCTGCTAAGAAAATTTCTCGTTCGGGAAAATTAAAAACCTTTCGGAAAAACGGATTCGGGAAAAAGACCGTTCGAGAAAATAGTTTTTCGGGAAAATGGCCGTTCGGGAAAAGGGATTCGGGAAAATGGTCGGCAACGGGTCAGAAATAATCTGCGAAAGATTGGAAATCTTTTGATGAAAGACTAAATTGAATGTAGACATTAATTTTTTCAGTTCCCAGCGCTTAATGCACCGCATGTGCACATGAAAGATGAGAAGGGAGTTCTCAGGACAATAAATAAAATACTCCGAGACGGGGCGAAGAATTTACAAGTGAGACTGTCGTGTAACTGTATATGCTCTTCGAGTTTCACTACACAATTAACAATCACTTTGTATCTCAGGTAGTTACGGACTACGATCGTACAATTACTAAACAACATGTAGAAGGTCGGAAAAATTTATCGTCATTTGGTAAGCTATATTTTTTTTTTAACAAAAAACTGTATGAAAAACTTGATTTATTTCTGCATATAAACCAGATTATTGCGATGTCTTTTGGAAAGGTAAATTATGTAGAGCTTGGATTCTAAATTTATTTTTAAACGATTATTATTGAATTTCAAACAAATTCGAAACTTACATTGAAGTTGAAACGTCAACTAATAAATAAATGAAATTGGGATATTGAAGTTTTCCGTTTTAAATAAACCAAGCATTTACTTTATGTTCTAGGAATTTTCGAACAGTCTTCACTTCTTTCGAATGAATTCAAAGAAGAGTGCAAAAAAATGGCGGAAATTTATCGACCCATCGAAACTGACGAATCTCTACCAATGGACGTGAGAATAAAGGCCATGGAAAAATGGTGGGAAGGGTCTAACAGAGTCCTAAAAGGTCTAAATATACCACTAGATGAAATAGACAGACTTGTAGCTGTTCATGGCAGTGAACTTCGGGACAATACAAGAAGCCTCTTTCAGAGACTTAACAACTTAGAAGTCCCGATTCTCGTGTTCAGTGCAGGACTTGGGGATGTTATAGAAGTGATGCTGAAAAAAAACTATTTATATTTTGACAACGTCAAGATCGTCTCTAACTTCCTGAAGTACGAGGATAACATTATTCAGGGATTCAAGAATGAAAAAAAACTTATCCATGTCTTCAATAAAAATGAGCATGCGGTGGAAGGGGATGAATATTTTCAGGTTTTGAAACAAAGGCATAATGGGTTGCTGATGGGTGACACTACTGGGGATGCTAACATGACAGATGGCATCGAGCATTTCGAAGAAGTTCTGAAAATCGGTTTTTTGTATGAGGAGGTCAGTTTTCAAGTTTATTGAGAAAGTCGTTGGAAGAAATGAGATCATTTAAAGTAAATATTCGTGATTGTTCATGATGGTGATGTGATATATGTACATCATATGCTTAGCATATGTATATCACGGAACGATGTGACATCATGATTTATAAAACTCTTCATTTAATAGAGGTATTTTGTTATTAAAATGAATTTTTCTTTGGATGGATTAGTTTTTCCAACATCTGTAACATTTTTTAAGTAATGTAATTCAGAGTTATAAAAACGTAAATTTCATGACATTTTTTCTTTCTTTTTACAGTCGGAACAAAATTTACCCAATTTTATGAAGAAATTCGACATCGTTTTAGAAGATGACCAAACCATGAATGTCCCACTTGAAATCATCAATAAACTTGTTTAACGACACGAAATTTTTAAATTATGTTTTGTAGTTGACGTTTTTCGCACAATTTGCGAGGCACAATTTTTAGATCTGCATATTTTATTGTCAGCGAATTTTGGTTTGTGACTTTTTTAAACAATAAATTGTTGCTATTGCGCTTGTGATAAAAAAAATGATCACCGTCTTTTTTTAATAATTCTCGTTTTATGGAAATCAGTGTATTTGTATCTCGAGTTTAATTAGTTTGAATTTAATCTATTTTAGTTTCGAAACTGGGTCTGCCATAATTTTCTTTTCGATAAGAGTTATCGTGAAAGTTCTATTTTTTAGAAACATCGAAGATGAGTATTAGCTAAAGTTTTATTGTACTGGTCATTATCAAATTGTGAATGAAATGGTACTGAAAAATCCGATAACTTGACGATAAGCTTAGAGTTGAGAAATTGGAACAGAAATTTATTTTCAAAAAGCGAGTATTTTCCAGAAAAGTTTAGTTCTTGTGGTTGAGAAAATGGTATGATTTTTTCAAAAATAAACTTCTTTAATTCCAAATTTGGTTGTAAAAATAGAATATTTTAAGTGGGTCGATACTTTTTAAATTATTTCTTTGATCGAATAAGTTTTTATTTTTTTTAAAATGAAATCTCTGAAAATGTTTGTTGAAGTTATTTTTTCAAAAACGTTTACAGTAATTTTACTAAATTAGTGAAATTTCAAGAATATAAAACCGAATTAAATTTGTTATTTTTTTACAAAATGTCAGCCATTTTTCCAATAAGAAAAACTCAGATTAAGTAATTAAAAAAATTGTTAAATGTCATTAATATTATTAAATGTAAATGTTTTTTAATATTTGTGAAAACTCAATTTAACTTTTTAAATCATGCTATGAGAAATTTAAAAACTGATAAAAAAAAACTGATAAACTTAAATAATTTCACTTACACTTCGATAGTGAAAGTTAAAAGTTTTGAGTAGCTAATGAAAAATTTAAAGGGCAGTAGTATAACTGATAAAAAAAAATAATTCAAAAACTATTTCAGTATTACTTCCAAGATCTTAAATTATGAAACTGAAGAGCTTGGAAACTTGATAACATTTTTTGAATTAGGAAATCAGAAAGTTTGTATAAAGAATCAAAGAGTCTAAATGTGAATCATTTCAACCCTCCCTATTAACACACAATATTCTAGGAATGTATCAAGAATATTGAAAAAAAATCGCCTCAGAATATGTTTATGTCCAAGTAGTTGCCCATAAGGCCAATGTTAAACGAAATATCCCAAGAATATTTTCCGAGAATATTTTAAAATATTCTGCAAGAATATTCTTGGGATAACTCGCTTAACATTGGCCTTATGGGTAACTACTTGGACATTAGCATATTCTGAGGCAATTTTTTTCAATATTTGTGGTACATTCCTAGAATATTGTGTGTTAATAGGGCTAGCGGTAGTTTTTGGAGAGCATAGCGAGCGCATAACTTATGCGTCCTCTTATGCTCTTTTTGTGCAAAATAAGAGCGTAAGAGAAAACGTTTCAAAACCGCTGTCGGAACTGTAAATATGTGTATGAAAAATCAAAATCATGTACCTTATGTTCCATTTATGTGAATTTTTACCTGTTTTATTTGTTATTCAACTCATATTTTTTGTATAGAAATGAAAAAATACTAGTATGTCCAGAGTCTGGTCCAGGCATGGTTCAGAAAATTGGGATATTTTTCAAATATTACAAAAAATGATGCTTTTAACTTATTTATTATTTCAATCATAAAATATTGAGCTACCAATAGTATTAATTGAAATTTCATAAAAAAAAGGGGGCATCGACCGGGATTGAAACCCCAGATTGCCGGGGTGAGAGGTTAACTCTTTACCGTTGAGCCACTCAATCACACAAATTATTGTATTTTAAAATCCTACAAGTCCACGGAGATTTTGTTAACACATTATTAAAAAAAATTTGTAG